>PVLD010005672.1:7932-109434 GCA_004027595.1 Dinomys branickii | reverse complement strand
GTCTGCTGGCCATTTCAGAACTTTAGAAATGTAATGGTCAATTCATTAGAAAGTAACAAATAACTAAATAAAGTTTACGAGAGAACTTCAAGATGGCAACCGGGTAGGCAACAGAGAGAACCTTCTGGAGGAATGCCACTCAGACAAAGGACAGAAGGGAAAGAGGTGGGTATCCTGAACTCAGGAAGGATCTGAAATGGGAACTGAAGCCCTCGGAAAGACTAAGTAAAACCTCTGCTGGAGGAAAGGATAGGAGATCCACCATGGCGCAGTTGGAGGGAGAGGAGGAGGAAGTCACCGCTCCAAGCACACCCATGGCCCGCACCCTCGTTCTGGCATTCGCAGCTTCAGCTTCGGAGGCCCACGCTCACGGAAGCCTCTCAACTCGGCCAGAGGAGAGCAGAGTTCCGAGAGCTGCTCCAGGGCTGGAGAGAGGAGGGCGCAGCCAGGAAAGGAGGCAATGGCGATCAGTAGCAGTTGTCGAACCCAGTGTGAGAATGAGAGGTTGTGACAGCCACTGGGGCAGAGTCCCCACCCTGCAGCAACCTTCCTAATCAGCACCTGGAGAGAATCAATGCAACTAGTACACAGCCCACCATACTCGGCTCTGCACCTGCCTTGAGATGGTGGCCCCTGCCTCTCAGCTGGGTGAGCAGCTACCGGTGGAGAGCAGCGGGGAACCTCAGTGGTGAGCCGTGGTGGTTCCCAGGGATCCGGCCAAGGAGCAGACGGGGGCTCCAGCACCGCAACAGGAGGGAGATGCAGATGGAGGTGGATCGCGTGGCTCCACGCCTTTCTCACTCCAACATCAAGCAGGAAGCACGAGCCAGGTTGCCAGGGCTCAGCTCCCACCCTGAACTCTCTCTGGGAGCATCTTGAGTCTCGGCGGCTTGAGCAAGCACTGCCTGTTCCTGGCAACAATGGGACGAATCCACGGTCCTCAGGAATCACCCCGAACTATTAATGTGTGCACCAAGAGGGTCTCCTTACAGCTTGCACATATGAACTTTGCATGAACCCACAGCTGCTCCACTGTGGGCCCCATGGCTGCTCCGCAGTGGGCCCCACAGATGCTCTGCAGTGGGCCCCATGGCTGCTCTGCTGCAGTGGGCCCTGCAGCTGCTCCGCTGTGGGCCCCGTGGCTGCTCTTCTGTAGGCCCCGTGGCTGCTCTGCCACAGTGGGCCCCACAGCTGCTCCACTGTGGGCCCCGCAGCTGCTCTGCTGTGGGCCCCGTGGCTGCTCTGCCACAGTGGGCCCCACAGCTGCTCCGCTGTGGGCCCCGCGGCTGCTCCGCAGTGGGCCCTGGCGGCTGCTCTGCTGTGGGCCCTGGCGGCTGCTCCGCAGTGGGCCCCGCAGCTGCTGTGCTGAGGGCCCCGCTGAGGGCACCTCACGGACTGGACCCGCCCCCACCCATAGCACGGTGACAGGGTGGAGCTGGGCAGTCCGCTGTGAGCACAGGTGCTTTTCCACCTCCAACCATAGCAGTTCGTATACACCCTGTATGTTATAGTATAGTCTGAAGCAGCTGTATGTCTTCCCAAGGCGAGTCCGGGGGTATAGATAAACCCAGGAGTACAGTTATTGTCACAGGGAAGATGACTGATTGTGTGGTAGGGCAACGAAGATGAGGGAGGAGAAAATTAATCAAATGGGCCATCATCTGTGTAACTGAGTAACATGTGAAGGTAACATTATGTAGGACAGCATCCAGAGCTAATTCCCTTCTGTGTTCTCTATAATTCTGTATTTTCTCAATGGTTTTTGTATTAACAGAAGTGAAGATAACTTTATATTATACAGCATCCAGTGCAAATTCCTTACTATCTTCTCTATAATTTGGTATTTCCTTTAATGTTTTTGTGTTAACTAATATGAAGATAACATTATGTAGTACAACATCCAGTGGTAATTCCCTACTATATTCTGTATAATTTTGTATTTTCTGTATTGTTTATGGCTTATTCTGGTTCATATGTCTCCATTCTTTTATCTTTAAAATAAAATTAAAAAAAAAAAAAGAAGAGAACTGAGGAAGCTCAGAGTCAAAAAAGCAAAAACTGGGCGGGTGCAACCACTGTGGAAATCAGTGTGGAGATTCCTCAAAAAACTAGGATTAGTGGTCCCATTTGACCCAGCTGTTCCCCTTCTGCTTATCTTCCCAGAAGAATTCAAAGCATCCAAAAAGACAAAAAAAAAAAAACCCAACAAAACAAAGCTGGGCATGGTGGTGCACACCTGTAATCCCAGCACTCAGGAGGCTGAGGCAGGAGGATCATGCCAAGAGTTCAAGACCAACCTGGACTACAAAGTGAGTTCAAAGCCAGCCTGAATTGCACAGTGAAACCCTGTCTCAAAAAGACAAGAAAAAGAAAATAGCATCAACAACAGCAATATATGCACACCCATGATTATAGCAGCACGGTTTGTAATAGCTAAAACTTGGAAGCAACCCAAATGCCCATCAACCAATGAGGTGTTTTTAAGTAGGATGCACATGTGGCAATGTCACGTTTTCTCTTTCTGAGGTGTATCCATGACTGGGTTAAATAACCCTAAGTTATTGCAGGCTGATCAGGCCGACAATCTCTCAAGTGAGTGGATGGACGAAGGCATAAATAAAAAATGAGACAATGAAACATGATTTCAGGGCTTCGAGGAGGGACTAATTCTTTTCCAGCTTCTATATTCTCTGAATTAGCCAAAGACTTTTCTGGATCGCCCGTATTTAAGTTTACAGATAAGGGAGGGGCAATACTGAAGAAAATGCAGGAATCTGGGCAGAACTCTGGGCAGGAGTTGGGAATCCTTTCAAGGACTCCCCCAAGTAATATGTTAATTTAGAAGAGCTATGTTATCTCCAGGAAGGCCTTCACAGCAGGGCTGTGACGCCTGCAGCCATAGTTTCCTAGAAGTTAATAGGGATGGGAGCCAGGTGTTCTTGGCTGTGGTCACCTTGTCCTTGAGGCATCACAGCTTCACAGACCAATACAGGCCTCAGCAGTGACCAGTGATTCATGGAGGTTCATTTACCATGAATCAGCTGCCCATCTGCAGACAAGGTGACTAAGACACGGACAACTCCCAAGTAAATGTGAAAAGCCAATTGGTTAATATTAAATCCTGCTCAGAGCCACTTTGTAGTGGTCCCCAACAGAGGTGAGACACTGAAAATGTAAATAAGAACATAAATGTACAATTGATTTTGTGAAATAGCAAGAAATTGTTCAAAAGGGACGGGGAGGGGAAAGGAAGGAAGGAAAAGAAAAAATGAAAATCAAGCTTTGTGAATGGAGAAAGGGAAGGTTTGAAAAGAAGGGATGGGAATGGGGGAGCTAGGAGGAAACAAGATCTGTCATGCACAGATACAAATGCCCTATAATGAATGTAGTCATTATTATGGGTACCTGAATTGTACCAGTAAACAAATAAGAAGACAAGAAAGCAAAAACTAGGGAAACTAAAACAGTAACAAGAGAACTAGTGGGGTTCGAAGGCATTAAACAAAATCCAAATCCTAGTCAGATGAACATGAATCTTCGTTCTCAACACCTATTTATCTTACTTCCTGTTTGTGAGTATAACATTTTTAACTTTCTACAAAAAGGTAGAAGTTATGCCTGAAGGGAAGAGGAGGAGGAGGAGGGGTGGGAGAAGAGGAAAAAAAGTCTAAAGAGATGAAGTGAGAACCAGAGCCAAGTTTTTGAATTTTTTTTTTTTGAGACAAGGTCTCCCTATGCAATTCAGGCTGGCCTTGAGCTCACTTTGTAGCCCAGGCTGGTCTTGAACTCACAACGATCCTCCTGCCTCAGCCTCAGCCTCAGCCAAATGCTGGGATTATAGGTGTGCACCACTATGCCTGGCTTAGAGCCAAGTTCATATGTTGGACTTACCAGTCAGGGAATTTTAAATACCAGTGATTAACATGTTAAGTATTCTAAGGCAAACAAGTAGTTAATATACAAGAGTAGATGGAAAACGCAAGCAGAAAGGGGGAAACTAAGGAAGAATAAAAATAAAATGCTAGAAATTAGAAATTCTGCAACAGAAATGAAGAGCTTTCATCAACAGCTTTGATGTAGCTGAGGGAATATGAATGGTCTCAAAGAGATATCAACAGGAATGTCCCAAAGTTGAAATAGAAAAAGAGAAAAGTATGAGAAAAGACCCAGACGCCTGAGAACTGAAGACACAAATGGAAGGGAAGAAAGAGAAGGGAGTTGCCAGCCTGGGCAATTTAGCAAATCCTGTCTCAAGACTAAAAAGAAAAGATTAGGGGTGTAGCTCAGTGTGGGGGCCCTGACTTCAATCCCTGGTGCCAACACACCAAAAAAAGACTAAACAAAAGCTGATGGAACTAAAATGAGAAACAGACAAATACTTGCTGCCAGTGATCAGGAGACAGAAAATAAATGTGGGCACAAGTGGCCCAAATAGCAGTGTAAATCACCCAGGTTTAATTTACATGTGTAGCTTACTCTACCCACAACATCTGCCTCACATGGAACATTCATCAAAAGAGACTACATTTGTGTCATTAAATTACTTTAACAGCAGTTCCACTACAAGGTATATAGTGAAAACAGAAAGCATAGGATCATATTAATTGATACATAAAACAATGTTTGACAAAATGCAACAAACAAACCACAAGAAGTCTCAACAAATTAGGACTAGAGTAGAACTTCCCAATTTTTAAAAAACAGCTACAGAAAACTTACAGCCAACATTACTTATCATGATGAAAATGGGATGGTTTTTGAGATTAGGAAGAAAGTAGAGATGTCTTCTCTCATCAATACTATTGGAAACTGAATTGAAAACTCTAGCCAGTGCAATAAGAAAAAGGAACAATTTTTCACAGATTACAAAGGAAGGAGTAAGTTTATTTTCAGATGATGCAATTGTCTATGTAGAAAACCAAAAAAAAAAAAAAAAAGAAAAATACTTAAAACAAAACCCAAACAGTGTCACCAAACTGCAAAGTCCCAGAGTACAAAGCTGATGCACAAAGACAGTAACTAACCTAGATGACACTGTGCTAAGCAAAATAGTCCTGCACAAAAGGACATGTCTCTTGTGGTTTACTTACAGTAGACATCCAGAGTGATCAAATTCAGAGACAAAGTAAACGGTGTTATTAGAGGAGTAGGGGACGAGGCACATGGTGAGGTGTTACTTAATGTGCACAAAGTTCCAGTTTTGTGAAATGAGAAATTCCTGGAGATTGGTTGCACGAGTATAAGAGTGTATTTAATGCTAATGACCTATACATTTAAAACGGTTAAGATAGTAAGCTCTATGCTATGTATATTTTACCATGATTAAAATACCATATCAAAGAGAGGGGAAAACAGTTGCACAGGTAATGTACATGTGCAAAATGGTCAAAGTAAAGCCCATTATCCAATGTACACTAGTAAAAAATGTGAGAGAAAGGAATGCAAACATTTAAGTGTATAATATACTGTTAACTATACTCAGAATGTTTAGAATGGATACCCTGAACTTTCCCCTTTTGCCCAATCGACATTGTCTGTTCTTTGACCAGTATGTGCCGAGCTCCTCCCCCAGAGCCTGCCTGCTTAGTTCCTGGTAACTACCCTTTTATTTTCTGTCTTTATGTGTTCAATTTTTTTAGATTTCACATATAAATGAGATTATGCTTTATTTGCCTTTCTGTGTTTGGTTAATTTCACATAACATAATATCCTTCAGGTTTACATAAGCTGAAAAAAGTTATTTACTTTCTCATACATCTTTAAAGAACAACTGGAATTTTAAAACTGACACCATTTACAATAATGCCCTAAAACGATATGCTTCCATGTAAGTGTAGTAAAATATGTCAATATATTCATACAGAAAACTGCAAAATTTTGGTAACATATTGAATATATAAATAAATGGAGAGATATTCCCTATTCACAGATTGGGAGGTTTAATATTGTCAAAATGCAAATTCTTCCCCACTTGATCTGTATACTCAAAGAAATTCCAATCCAAATTCCACCAAGCTATTGGAGATAGCACTAAAATGATTTTCAACTTTATACAGGAAGACGAACTATCTAGAACAGCCAACACAAACTAAAGGAGAGGAAATTCAGAGGATGGACACTACCCAATTTCAAATCTTGCTATAAAGCCACAGTAATGAAGACAGCATTGTTTTTTTTGAGACAGAGTCTCCCTTTGTACCTCAGACTGGCCTCAGACTCACGGCAATCCCTGTGCCTCAGCCTCCCGAGTGCTGGGATTGCAGGTGTGCGTCGCCACGCCCAGCAGGACAGCCTGTTTTTGATACAAGGATAGACACACAGACCAGTGACATAGAACCCAAGGCTTAGCTGGACCCACACAAACATAGTCAACCGTATTTTCACAAAAGACAGTATTGGAGACAGTATAATTTTTTCAATAGGTTGTGTTTAAACAAGTAGATGTTATATGTAAATTAAAAGCCTAGGTACAGATATTATACTTTATACAAAAGCTAATTGAATAAAGATGTAAATGTAAAGTAGAAAATAATGCAGCTCCTGGAAAAACAGAAGAAAATAGACGACTTTTTTCAATACAATATCAATAAAAAATAATGAATTGGATTTATTCAAGCTAAAAAGTTCTTCTCTGCTAAAGACACTGTTCAGAAAAATGAAAGTACAAACTACAGATTGGGCAAATAATTGACACATGCAAAGGGCTTTGTGATGGTTAATTCTTATTTTCAATTTAATTGCCTTGAGAGACACCTAGGAGAGCAGTAGCGTGCACGTCTGTGTGCCTGGGGTTGCGACCCGGACGGGTGGGTTCTCATCCCTGGCCCCTTTTCTCTCTTCTTCCTGGCTGCCGTGGCCCCTTGCCATGTTGTCTCTGCCTTGGAGCCAGCTGAAATCATGAGTCAGCATAAGCTGCCCCTCCTTTAAGCTGGGGTATCAGGCGTCTCATTTCAGTGAAGGGAGACGAATACATCATTCTACTCGTTTTAGAGCACCTTAGAACTGAACATCTCTCAACTCTGTTATAAATTAAATCTGTTCTTTTGGGAAGTGCCTGCTTTTACCCCAAAGGCTTTATTCTTGATGGTTGGAAGCTTTTTCACTCTACCCTTTACCTATTGGAAATGTTAGAAGTTCTTAACATGGGTTTAATGTATCCCCAGCTGTCTATAAAGAGCTGTCCAGGGTCAATGACCATGAGTAGGAAAAAGTATTATTTCTCCAGCCTTTATAGAGGGGTAGCCTTGTCTTCATAATGAATGAAGCTAACAAAACACAGCAGATTAAGAGGACCTATAGTTCACCGGGAGAAGCCACAGGTCATTTTATACCACAGTGGTTTAGAAACTCAAACTTTTACCTATATTCACCATGACTACAAAGTTATTGTAGTGGCTTGACAACTGGTGGTCCACTTATAACCCCCAGGTGAACCGAGTAAGTGTGATGCTGGGTGTGGGAGGCCCACCTGGGGATTGCTGCCAGCAGCATAAGAGGCAGAACTGGAGAAGAAGAAGAAAGGCTGTTGGGAGCTGAGAAAGGCTGTGAAGAGCTGCTGGTTCTGTTGGAGGAGAGCATCACGCCGGCTTTCCTGATGAACTTGGCTGTTTTCATCCTCCAAGGAGCTCGGGACCTCGCTGGCACTGAGAATAGCTTTGGTTCACTTTGGGGGAGGTCTGCTCCTCACTTTGAGCATCGCTTCCTGGCTCCAGAGGGGAAGAAGGTGCACAGCTCAGTCTTCTGAAGAAGCTCATGGCACTGGCTTCCCTGATGGGAACTCAGCCATCTTGATCATTAGAGAAGCTCGGGACCTCACTGTTGCTGAGGATGGCTGTGGTACCTTTCAGGGGAGCTCCGGTTCTTACTTTGAGCATCGTTTCTTGGCTCCAGTGCAGATCCCTCAGCCTGCTAGCACAGGTCCTTCATCCCTTTAGCACAGATTTTCTAGATTCCATCACTGATCTATGGGCCTTCCTAGTGCAGATCTGTGAAACAGGCCTGCATGAGACATTGTCGTAGGCTCTGGGCCTCCAGTTGGATTCGTGGGAGGCATTGTTATGGGCTTTAGGTCTTCAGCTGGACTCATGCAGGACATTATTGTGGGATCCAGGCCCTCAGCTGGATTCCTGGTCTATAGAGTGTGGACAGATTTCCTGCACTCTTGTATATGATTTTTTGGGTGACTATTATAAATAATATAAAATATGTGTCCTGTATTATATTGTCTCCCCTTGTAAAAAACCCCAAACCATAACAGTTATTGTAGTTATTAGACCCTATTCTAAGTTTATTCTTCAATAGAGAACTACATATATTATCAAAGGCTATTTTACTATCTTTGTAATTGTATTTTGATATAATTTGTTTCTTTTGTGAGCTTAAATGTTTATTTTATGCTTCTAAAACTACATTTCTGTAAAAGGGTCTATAAATTTCACCAAGGGCCAGAGAAGCCTGTGGCCCAAAGAAGGTTATGCAGGCCTGTTTAGGCACAGCATTTCCTAGTCACCACCATGTTAAAAATACACCACTGTGAGTCAGCTGGCCCCTGGCCCTGTGATTTTACCTGAACGCTGTCCTCCATAAGGCCAGATAATCAGGTTCTTGGTGGTCAGTTTTACATTCCCTGTACCGTGTTCAGACCTCCTTCCTCCTAAAACTTCAGGCTTTTCTCCAATTAGGCTCCAGCTCTGCCTCTGTCTACCTGAGAACCATTGATTTGCCATGGAAAAGCACTGCCATAAGACACGTATCTTTGCCGCCCTTAAGGCCATTGATTCTGTGAAGACACAGAACAACTGGGAGCCTTTCCCTCCAGTGTCCCAGCAGATGTTTATCTAGTCTTTGCTATGTTCTAGTTTGAGATACTGAGGTGGTAGTGATGAGGTTAGCAAACAAGCGACTGTTTCCTCCTATCTCCCAGTTCATCTTCCGAAGTTCATCTTGTCCCACGTCTCTCCGCTCCAAGTTAAGGCCTCCACTAGAATTAAAGCTTTAGGAGAACTGGTGGAAAGTTTCCTGATGGGTCTTGGTGGGTCTATGGGTCGCACGAAGAGCTTCCCTGATAAGCCATCTACTAACCCCAGGACTGTAGTTGTCCTGGGGACACAGAGTCATTCCTAAATCTTTAGGAATCTAAACTTCTGAATATTGCCATCCAGAGTAGATCCCTCTCCACCTTGCCGTATCTTTTGTGTTGTCTGACCGGCTGGTCACAGGTGTGTCTGGTCACTGGTGGGAGGAGGCAAAGGGAACCCTTGTAGTCTCAAGGAAAAGTTGCCACAGCTGATTAGCGATACAGAGACACATGCCTCCCGCCAGCCAGTCTGTGCCATCTCCATAAAAACTCAGAATCTCTTGCTCCAGAAGATTCAGTTGCTGGGGCTGGGGATATAGCTCAGTGGAATAAGCGCCTGCCTAGCAAGTGCGGGGTCCTGAGTTTGATCCCCAGTACCGCCAAAAAAAAAAAAAAATCTTCTTTAAGATTCAGTTGCTGTGAGGTCTGCATCAACACAGGGTCCTGAGTAGCCTGTGGACTCCTCTCCTTCCCCTCTTAGTAACACTCATTTGAGCTGTACTTGAGGAGGTAAATATTTGCTAAACCAATCTTTTGAGCTTCATTTGTTATCACAGCAGAACCTAACCTTAACTAAGTAAAAGACTATTTTAAAAGAGGCAGGGGAGGAATAAGTGTTTGCATGTCTTGGAGATTTTAAACCACAAGTTTAACTTTGACAGGAAGTATTTTAGGCACATGGGCTGCGTGGTCTCAGCGGCAGCTTGTCAAACTCTGCAGCTATACAGTAAAAGCATCTCTAGGCAGCAAAAAATGGATGGGTGTGCCTGTGTTCAGTAAAACTTTAGTTATACAAACAGGCACAAGACATGGGTGACAATTTGCCAACCGTGTAGGTTTTCTATACTGATGGTTTTCACCCCTGACTGCATGTGAATTTCTGAGGAGGGAAGATTTTAAAAAAGAATGTTAGGGCCCCTCTACTTCTATGTTAGACCAGAATCTTGGAGGATAGTGTGGACATGGATTTATTTAAATGTCTCTAGCTGATTGTAAAAGCTGATACCTACAGCTGTGGCTACAGGTGATTCCCAGAGACTCCTTCTCAGGTTAGGTGGATGTGTGTTGTCTTGAAGCCACTTATAGCCTTCTCAACACAGGATCCCAGTGAAGGAATCATTGTAAGCTAAGAGGAAGTGCAGGTTGTCCAGGGAAGGCGGTCTGAACCTGCCTTTCAGGTTTGGGAACCCAGTGCAAACATTTTCCCCTGGGGTATTCCTCACCTGGAAGGGCGCTGCCCAGAACACGTGGCTTTTTATTGATCCCAACCTGCCTACTGGCAGGTCGCCGTCCATTCAGGTCTTCAGGTTCACAGAGCCCTAGCAACATTTCCTTTCCGGCTTAGCCTTGCATGGGTGGGTGTCCCCAGCCAAAAGAGGGTTAACGAAGACTTGCAGCCACACCATGTGCTTCTCTTGCTCTTTCTGTGTCTGTCAGTGTGAATGTCCACTCAGCAGCAACCTCAAAGCCTGGACCCAGAGTTTCACAGAGGTATCCTGCTTATTTCCTAAGCCTTTCTGATTCACACCTGCTCACTCTGAAACCTGTTAGGATGGCCAAGCAATGATGATGAATATGTCTGACAAAAATTTATGGATGAGAAAAAGATCCATCCATTAGATTTTATATTAGATTGTTTAACTGTTTTAAAAAGCAACTTTTCACTTTTGAAATTTGTATTGAAGTAATTGAAAAGGTTATTTACATAAATGCAGGCATCACTTAATTTCTTTGATTGCTTGGCCCATATATTACATGTTACACAATCATTTCCACATCAACTTTTGATAAAGCAATTCAAGACTTTGTTGAGGCATATTTAATCCATTTGAGACCAGAGCATTTGGCTGAAAAATTAATGCTAGAAGACACATAAAGGAAAGGTGCTTGGTGCACTTTCCCAAGATAACTGCATCTGCTCTTGGATGTCTTGATCAGAAAGTGCTCTCTCCTGACCGATCAAATTGAGAGGCCCCTGAGTTCAAAATGGAACAGTTTTATAAGAAAATTTCTGGAGTGTGTCCACACTCAGGCCTTCAGAAGAAAACACACTGGCCATGTGAACCTGTAAATCACCCTTCTCCAATGAGAATCCAGTGTTGATGCTAACATTATCAGGTTTTTAAATTAAAAGTTGGGATTTAAAAATGCTAATTAGGGGCTGGGGATATAGCTCAGTGGAATAAGCCCTTGCCTAGCAAGCACAGGGTCGTGAGTTCGATCCCCAGTACCGCAAAAAAAAAAATAAATAAATAAATAAAAATGCGAATTATTTAATTTATAAAGACTAGCTTATTGATAGCACTCCAAATGTTTGCTCCTTGAAAGAGCATGTCAGTTAGTGATAAAGTGAGATTTGAAGGCAGTGCCTATGAATAACATGTTTTTCTTTCTTTCTTTCTTTCTTTCTCTCTCTCTCTCTCTCTGTCTTTCTTTCTTTCTTTCTTTGCTTTCTTTCTTTTCTTTTCCAGTGTAGGTGAGCCAACCCAGGGTCAAGTTAAACACTCCTCCCCTGGACTGCATCTGCAGCCCCAAGCGATGTGTTTAATAGGGACATATTCTCAAATGATGTCTACAGTTTTAGTGTGCTTGTTTTGCTTTTTTGCCTGCAGGCTCCAACTCAAGGCATCCAGTTCATCCCAAACCCAGCCACAGTGCCCTGGACGAGGGCCATCCTCTCATTCTGGATGGACTCTCCCAACATCTCCCATCCTGTGTCTCAGAACCCATTTATCTTGTCTCAAGCCACTTTCCTTCTCAAGAAAAGAAATGCTGTTCATGTTAAATTGATTTAATGTTCAGTTAATGCTTATTTAATGTCAACTAGGTCCTAAGTTAATCATTTAATGTATGTCAATAATCAGTGTTAACATTAACAAAATCAGTTTATTTAGGGATCTTGGAACTGCAAGTATTTTCTTGAACTGTTTTTTCCTGCCTTTCCTGTATTTTAAAATACCATCTTAGTGGGTAAAGGCTATTACAAGGAATGCACTTTTGCTGCAAAAAGTTCAGGAGTGTGAAGTAAACAAAAAGTAGAAGACACTCTTCACCTCTGTGGCTTCTGTGTCTTGTGCAAGGCCTCCAAGCTGTGGACTCTGTGGTGTAGCTTTCCCTGACGAAGAGCTGCTCTTACCAATATAAAGCGATAGCTTAGCAAAATGGTTCTGTGCACAGAACCTAGTGACACCCCTATATGAATTCAAATCCCACCTCTTCTGCAACTAGCTCTCCAACTTTCCCAGCTTGGGTGTGTTATTTCAGCCTTGGTGCCTCTATTTCTTTATCTCTAAAACAAAAATAGCATCTCCATTGCATTTCTGTGAGAATTAAATGCTTTTTATAAACATGATAAGTCTTGGCTATTTATCATCCCATCAATAGCATCAGATGATTTCATGTGGAAATGTGTATCTTCTTAAAGAGAGTGTTGCCAGCCACTCAGATGGGCAATGGAAGGCCAGAATTGGAGGTCTGGGAAAGGGGGCTGGAGCACAGAGTGTGGAGAACTCAGGAGCACATGTTTTGGTTACTGGTTTAATTTTATCTTCTAAAAAATACATTGAAATCCTAACCCCAAGTACCTTTGAATGTGATCTTATTTGGAGGTGGGGTCATGGCAGATGTTATTAGTCAGCTTGACACGATGCCATACAGAGTAGTTCAGGCAAGGCAGGAAAAAACATTTCAAGAAAAGACTTGTAGTTCCAAGATCCCTAACTAAACTCACTTTGTTACTGTTCACACTGATTACTGACATACATTAAATTATTAACTACTCCATACAGTTGCTATTCTTATAAGAAGGGGTGCAAGGGAAATGCAGGACCACTCGATGTGAAGATGGAGCAGATGTCAGAGTGAGTCGTCTTCTAGCCGAGGGCTTCTAGGAATGCTGACAGCCACTAGCATTAGGAAAGAGGTAGGGGACAGATTCTTCTCCTCACCTCCAGAAGGAAGAAGGTCAACCGGCACCTTGGTTTCAGACTTCTGGTCTCCACAGCCGTGAGATATACAGCTGTTGCTCATGCCTCCAGTGGGGCACTTCATCGTAACACGCCTGGAACACTAAGAAATCACTGTTTTAGTTCAAGTTGCAATAACAAAGTACATGGTATGGGTGGCTTATAAACAACAGCGCTTTACTTCTTGTAGTTCTGGAGGTGGGAAGTCTGAGGAAGGCACTAGGACCATCTAGGTCTGGTTCAGACCCACGTTTGGTGCAACCCTATGTGGTTGAACTAAGCAAATGAGCTCTGGGGTCCCTTTGTAGGTGAGGGCACTAATCATGTGTGTGAGCGCTATACTTCTACAGCCCTGTCACCTCTCAGTGGCCCCGCGTCCCAATACCAAGGGTTAAGATTCAGCGTGTGATTTTCCAGGGAACAGGAATATTCAGGCCAACCCATTCGCCTTCATAAACAGAACAGGAGCTGGCTTCCAGCTGCTTGCATCTGTCAGCTCATACAAGTGAGTTTGTTCACACCTGTTGTGTCCATCTGTTTTTGACACCTAGTCTTACTTCCTGTGCCTGGAAAACACCTGTGTCTACACCATACCTTTTTCTTCAGGTCACAACTCAGATCCCTACCCCACTCCAGCTTTTCCCCTTCATGTTTATATAGGGGCCAGAAACCACTTTTCAGTCTTGGGCAAAATGCTTGGAGGGGAGTGATGGGACACAGCTGAGATGACCCTTTCATTCTTTCACTTCTCCTCTCTCACATCCCCAAGGCAGCTGGATCCTCTCCCCACGGACTCATCTGAGGGAAGCAGCCCTGTGTGGAGCTGCAGTTCCAGCCCCGCTACGGACTCTAACCACTGTCACCCAGGGCTGGCTGCCCTTGGGGAGCTTCCGGACATGGTGGTGTCATGGGCAAGGCACCAGGCATTAGGCTGAGCTGTGCACCTCATCACCAGGCTGCCTGACTCGGCCTTCCCATGCCTTGGATAAGCAACTGTAGGCTTCATGATGAAATTCCATGCCTGCCTACTCCACTGTGTCTTCTCAGTTTCTACTTCTTTTTTAAAATCAGATCTGCTTGGTACATTTTAGATCCACATAATGATCATATTCACCACAGAGAATTTGTACCTGTACATGATATAGCTTGATTCTTTCTTCCCTGTTCCCCAACCCTCCCTTCACAGTTTTCATTTCTTGACTTGAGCCAGAATTCTGGGCCTCCAAGGGAGTGAATAAAACCAAAAAGTACAGTTATTATCAAAGGGAAGATGAATGCTAGGGTGGGGGAACAATGGAGATGAGGGTGGAGAAAATGGTTTGATCAATCGTACGTGTCTTTATTTGTATAACTGAGTAACCAATCTGAAAATAACATTACGTAATACAGCAACTGTTGTTAATTCCCTACTATCTTCTTTGTAATTTGGTATTTCCCTTATTGTTTTTGTGTTATTCTGGTTTATGTCTGTTTGGTTATTGATATGTTTCCACTCTTTTGTCTTTAAAATTAAAAAAAAATTCTGGGGCTCAAGCTTGGGATGCTCATACATGATCTGGTGGTGTTTCCATGCACAACTGCCTCTTTGTTTTAGCTTCAAGGTTATGCAGGTGGGACTTCCTAGACCGGGAGCTATGACTCCACCTGAACGTCAGTTAGGTTCATACCAGTTCCAGCACATCAGCACTCCTGCACTGTGAGCTCCGTAGAAGGGATGCGCAGCCATGCAGCAGCAGCAGCAGCAGCAGCAGCAGCAGCAGCAGCTAAAGCTTATCAGGGTGATCCCTCCAGGTGCTGGTGTAGGTGCTCTGAGCACAAGCATTCTGCTGCTAGGGTCTGTGTAGCCTTTGTAACTCCTATTCTTTCCTGATGCCTGGGTTCGTAGAGGGGCCGTCACTTGGCGTTAGTGTGTCCATGCAGGTCCTGAAGTGGAGGGGGATCTGCTCTGCGGGCACAACCCCATGCTCAGCCTAGTTCTCCCACCTCCAGTCCCTTCCCTGGCTCTTCCTGCTTCAGTCCAGCCTTTGCACGCATTTCACATGTCCAGGAGGAACAGAACTGTGAGGAGTTGGTCAGCTGCCAGGTATGTAAATAGGAGCCATAAAGGAAGACTGTGTGTTTGCAGTCTCTATTTCCTCCTCCACCTTTGCATGACATAAATATGTTCTTTAAAGACACCATCTGTCCCTTATCAACATGAGGTAGAGGCCTCAGACATTCCAAGAGACTGTCCTCTTGGGTGACAGGTGGCTAGTAGTGAAAGATATGAGTGATCCCAGGTCAGGGACCAGAGAACCTGACACTCTCTCTCCTCCACATCTCATGCCTGTGTCTCTCTGCAGGTTGTCAGGAGGAGGCAGTGATGACGAGAACTAAGAAACATCTTCTACCTTGCCCTGACATGTCCTCAGTGTCCTTCTCAATGAAATGAGAACTCTGGGCCTGACACTCCTCACTAATCTAACTGGTCTTCAGATGTCATTCTCAAGAAAATCCTCCCTGAATAGCTTAGGAGATCAGGCCACTCAAGGTTGCATTCTGCTGTGGCTTTGTAGCTGTTTCCTCTCCAAGTCTGTATCCTGTATCTTGAGGGTTTAGGGGATAGACAAGCATTTGAAACCTTTTTTCTTAAATCAGGCATTGTTTAGAATGGGCACATCGCTGTGTGCTGCCAACGGCATGGATAGAAGTGAGAGACAGCCCCTGTATTATACTGTGCATTGCTATAGGTCAGGTAGAGCTGCTTTAACAAGCGGCCTCGAGGTACAGGAGCCACAGCACCAAAGGTTTAGTTCTTGCTTTTGCATCTGACCAGTTACCTTTGTGCTCTTCACCTGGGACCCAGGCTGACGGAGAAGTCTCTACATGAGGAATTGTTGGGTGTCATGGAGGAGAGAGAAGACAAGGAAACAACTTACTGATTCTTAAAGCATCTGCTGCATCCCTGCCACTCAGATTTCACTGGTCAGAAAAGTTCATTTGACCAAGGTTGACACCACAGAGGCAGAGCATAAGATCTCCAGGGAGTCAGTGTGTCTCCAGAAACATCAAAACATCCTCTTGGCCACTGCTTGAATCCAAGAGGGGATCTGTGCCCATTCCTCTCAGGTATGGGAAGGTGGGGCAGCTACAAGGAGAGCACCATGCCTTTCCTGGATCTCCTGATCCTGAGAGCAATTATCAAAAGAAATAAGCATTAGAAGAAGTTAGAAAACCTGGATTAACTTGAATTTAGTATCAGTCAAATTTCACATCTTCTCTAAACCCCAGATTCCTCATCTGATAAAGAAGAGTTTAGATCACAGAAGTACTAAGGTTTTTGTTCAGAAACCCAGTCATGGCATGTGTCCCAAGGTAGCTGAGCATCACTGAAAAACAGCTGGGACTCCTCTTGTGCCCTGACCAGCACGTGACTTGGGCATCTCTTCCTCAGACTTTGGAATCTCAGTTTGAGTCTATACCTTGGTTTATGCTTCTCCCTAGGTTGGCGTCCTCTCTTCTTTTTTCTCTGCTTCCTTCCCACAGAAAGGAGTGTGTCTTACAGTTTCTACACTCATGCTTTATCTTCTCTGCTTTCCTTGAGCTTCCTGAATGTTGTCTATTTTTTCATCATAGTTCTTGAGCTACCTTTTCTATTTCTTCCTCATCTACCACCAAGGCTTTCATGAAGCCACACTCCAATTGCTGTTTAAAAAAAACAACTGTTGTTTGGATACCTTATCTCGTTTGGTTCTCAAAACATTACCATAAAGAAGATATTATCTACCCCATGATAATGTCTACCTCACAGGTTTTCTGTCAGCCCAGCAGAATGCCAAGCATGTAGTATACAGTTGGCGGTCAAGAAACAGTGACATGATATCTCAGGTAAAAAATTTCACATCTGACCACTCACGGTTTTTGTTTGTTTGTTTGTCTGTCTTTGTGACACAAGGTCTCGCTATGCAATTCAGGCTGCCCTTGAGCTCACTTTATAGCCCAAGCTGGTCTCAAACTTGCATGATCCTCCTATCTCAGCCTCCTGAGTGCTGGGATTACAGGCATGCACCACCATGCCTGGCTGACCACTAATGGTTTAATATACATGAGCTTTGTTTTATGCATAAAATCATAAAAATATTATATAAAGTCATCAAAGGCTAAAAATATATAAGAGGTATATGGAACATAAATGAATTTCATGTTTAGACTTGGGTCCCATCCATAAGATATCTTATTATGTATATGCAAATTTTCCAAAATCTGAAAAAGATGCAAAATCCAAACAGAGAGTTCCTTAGGCAGGGAGTCCAGTGGCTCCAATTCAGAGTTCTGTGAATACAGATCTTCTTTCTAAGAATGGTTTTAGGAAGAGGCAGCTGGAGCACATCCACAGTGTGGGCACCCATATGGGTGTGGCTGTGGGCAGTAACCACACAAGGCTTCACCTAGAGGTTCCAGGGACAGCCTGTTGGACTCCACTGTGACACACTTTATTGTCCAGCCTCTTCTCAGGACAGGTGGCCATGATTGTCTGCTCCCTTCAACTGTAGAAGTGGTTCGTCATAGACTCTGCGGCCTCTCTTATTTTGCAAGCTAAATGCACTGTGGGTTACAGTGATGCACTGCCCAGTGTCTATGGATCAAGGGGACAGCTGGCCTGCATGAGGATGGTTGCAGATCAAGTAAACATGGACTTAGGTCACATCAAAGTTAAACTATAGAGAAATGGACTCAAGAAACAGTGCTCCAACCAAGAAACAGAATACATATTCTATCAGCAGCTCATGGAACTTTCTCCAAAACAGATCATCATTTAGGCCATAAAGCAAATCTTAACAAATACAAATAAATTAAAATAATCTCATGCTATCAGATCACTATAGAATGGTACTAAAAATCGACAGCAAAAGAAACCACAGAAACTGTACAAACATGTAGACACTGAATAATATACTTTGAATGATAAATGGTCAATGAAATAATCAAGGGAAAAATTTAAAAATTCCTAGAATCAAATTATAATGCAAGCACAATGGGCCAGAATCTAAGGTAGAACAAAAAGAGTTCTAAGGGGGATGTTTATAGCTGTCACTGCCTGCATTAGAAAAGTAGAGCTGGACATGGGGACACCTGCATGTAATTCCAGCCCTCTGGGAGTTTGAGGCAGGCTCTGGGTTCAATTCCAACAAAGTAGAATGAACCCAAGGCCTGCCCCAAACTCCCATATATAATAATTATATGATGATCATTCACCATCTTTATCCATAAGGAAAATGTAGGTCAAAACTACAAGGATCAAGTTAGAATGGCTCTCATCAAAATACAGTAGTTTCTGGCAAGGATGCAGCTTAAAAGAAACCCTGTACACTCTTGGTGGGAATGTAAGCTAGCACAACCACCCTGGAAACCAGTACAGAAGTTCTTTACAAATGAAACTAGAACTTCTAATTGATCCAGCTATGGCACTCTTCAGTATATACTTAAAAGAAGTGAGTCAGCAAACTAGAGTGACAGCTGCACGCTCACATTTGTTGAAGGCCAATTCACAATGGCTAGCCATATAACCAGCCTAGATGTCCATCAGCAGAAGAGTGGATAAGGAAAATGTGGTATATATACACAGTGAAATATTATACAGCCCTAAGAAAGTGAGATCATGTTATGCCTAGGAAAATGGGAGAACTGGAGTTCATTATGTTAAGCCCAATAAGCCAGACTCAGAAAGTCAAATATCACATTTTTTTCATAAGTGAAATCCACAAAAAATGAGAGAGGAAAAAGAAAGATTACAAGTGGAAGGGAGATGATTAAAGAAGAGAAAGAGGACCAGAGGCCCAGGAAGGGAGGAGGGAAAAATGGAGGGTAAAATAGTCAAAGCATATTATATGCATGTACAAGTATACGAAAGTTGACCCAGTGTTTATGTGTAACTAACAGGCACCAAGTAAAAGGAGAGGGAATAAGGGGCCAAGACAGAGGTGGGGAGAGCAGGGCAAAGAAACCCTGGAAGAGGATCAGGACCCGTGCTGCGCCTCTGGCTCTGAAAAGGAGCTTCCTGGAGTTTCTGTCGTGAGGAGACGGCCTCAGCCAGGGCTTGTGTATGTCCCAGTCAAGAGGCAGAAGGAGTAGTAGGAGAGGTGGAAGTTAAGATAATCCCTAATTGGCCGCATTATGACTCCGTCCCCTATTGGCGATGGGGACTGTAAAACAAACAGGCCCAAGAGGCAAGGTCAGGGAGGCATGGGGCTTACTATGTCCAGGACACCATATGACCCATCTGTTCCCACTTTAGGAATCTTTTCCAAAGAGCTAAAGACATCATAGCCAGTAATACATGCACATCGATGATTATAGCAGCACAATTCATAATAGCTAAGTCCTAGAAGCAACCAGTATTCCCACCAACAGATGAGTGGATAAAGAAGATGTAGTTATACATAACGGAATACTACTTGGCCATAAAGAAAGACTAATTCAAAACTTCTGTATGAAATGGATGCACCTGGAAAATATTATATTGAGCAAAATAAATCAGAAAAAAAGTTTAATGCTCTACAGTATCTCTCTTGTGAGTGAGGCAAAGGACAAAACGAACAGCACAGCGAAGGACAGATGCTGGAGGCAAGAGGATGGGTGTGCTGAGCATGGGAAGGGTCCAGGAGACTGAGGGAGGGAGTTAAAGAGAATAGAGGTGTGCCGTAGACAGGAGGCTGATAACCACAATGAGCGCAACTTTTTATGTCACAAAGATGAGCTCGGGTTAATAATCTCAACAGGAGTGGCAGTGGGGGCAGGACAGTTAGAGGCGGAAGGAGGAGGAGGAAGGGAAGGGGATGAACAAGAAGCGAGCCGTGGAGGTAGATGCGCCCATCCCCCCGCGATGACTGTAAACTGCGTGTCCCGCAAACGTGCATTAATAAAAAATTCAAAAACACTTAGCGTTCAGATTGTCGCTTTGAGGCCAGAGGCCCTTGCAGACTTGTTTTTTGTCCTTTCTGAGCCGCCTCTGTTGTGTGTGAGAGAATTCCTGCTCTCGGGGCCACGGCTGACTCCAGAGACTTTGTGAACGTTTCTGCCCCAACTTACAGACCCAGAGGTCCTGCAAGTACCGCGGCCCCTCTGGGAAGAGCCACCATTGAGAGCGGGTGTGGGCCAGGATGGCTTGAGGTCACAAGGGCCCAGCACGCTACTGGGAGCAAGGGCTACTTTGCGGAGTTTCAAAGATGGAAAGGACGCCTCCTCTAATCCCACTGGCTTGTCCCTCACAAAGTGCGATGTTCCGCGGAAATTCTGGATCCCTCCTCCTGATATACCATCTTTACCTACTGATTCTTTTCAGCTAGAGTCACTTAATAAACAGCAGGTACAAAGACAGCAGGCTGACCCCCCTTTTCGCTTGAAAGCAGGAGACATGTGACCTGTGCCCTCCTTCCACCCGGATGAAAGAAGCCCTCATGCCCAGAGAGGAGACGCCCAGGCTAAGAGAGATGTGTGCAAACTGACGTAGCCAAAAGCAGTGACTGCATCACAAACATGCGCTAGTGAAAACTAGAAATAGAAAAAAATAAAATGACACCTCATTTAAAGTACGCCCCAAATAAAAATAAAAGCAGTGAGTCATAAACCATGAAAAAAATGACTCCCGTTTACGGCCATACCACCCTGAACACACCCTATCTCATCTGATCTTGGAAGCTAAGCAGAGTCAGGCCTGGTTAGTACTTGGATGGGAAAAAAATGTCTCCTGTGTTTTTTTAAATAATTAAGTGTATCGGTACATTTTAGATACACATAACTATCATGTTCAGCATAGGGAATTTGTACCTGTTCATGATATATTTTGATTCCTTTTTTTCCCCAACGCCCTTTCCTCCTTTCAACCCATCATCTCCTCCCTATTTATAAAGCTTTGTGTCCATTTTATTCCTTTTTTACATCATTTTTTCATTTTCCCTTCCATCTTTTCCCTCACCACCCACCCTAGTTCCTCTTTCCTTTAGAACAATTTCCTCCAGTTTCACAAGATCTATTGTACATTTTGGTCCTTAGTTACTTTCAGTTTCTCACACCAGGAAGATGATGCAATGTTTAGACGTGTGAATCTGATTTGTTTCACTTAAGAATATGGTCCCAAGTTGCATCCATTTACCTAGACATGCCTCAAATTTATCCTGCTTTTGGGCTGAGTAGTACTCCATTATATAAAAAATTCACCTCTTCTTTATCCACTCCTTGTTTGATGGGCATTTGAGTTGTTTCCAAGAGTCAGTTACTACAACCTGAGCTGCTATAAACATAGGTGCACATATCACTGTGGTATGATGATTTAACTCTTCTGGAAGGATACCCAGAAGGAGAATAGCTGGGTTGGATGGGACCTCTGATGCTGGCTTTGTGTGGAATCTTCACATTGATGTGGCTATACCAGTCTACAACAATCAAAAGTGGAGAAAGGGTCCTTTTTCCCCACAACCATGCCAATATTTGTTATTGATTGATTTCTTGGTGATAGCCATTCTTTCTGGGTTGAGATAGAATCTCAGTGTTGGTTTAATTTGCATTTCTCAAAGGACCAGTGATGTTAAGCACTTTTGCACATATTTATTTGCCATTTATACTTTTCATCTGAGAAGTCTGTATCTCAAATGTCCATTTTTGCATTGGGTCTTTAAATTTGGGAGGTCTGATTTTTTTTCAGTTCTTATGTTCTGTATATGTCCTTTGTCTGAAGGACAACTGGCTAAACTTTTTCCCACTCTGTGGGTTGTTTCACTCTGTTGGTAATTTCTTTTGTTTTGAAAAAGCTTTTCAATAGGATGAGATCCAAGTTTTTGATTCCTTGTATTATTTCCTGTGTGACTGGGGTTTTGTTCATGAAATCTTTGCCTACACCTATGTCTTCAAGAGTTCTTCCTATTTTCTCTTTCATCAGATTTAGTGTTTCTGTTTTAATATTTAGGTCTTTGATCAATTTTGATTTTAGTTTAGTGCATGATGATAGACATGGGTCTAGTTTTAGGCTTCTGCATGTGGAAAGCCAGTTTTTCCAGCATCATTTATTAAAGAGACTATCTTTTTTCCAGTGAATGTGTTTGGCTCCTTTGTCAAAGATAAGGTGGCCGAGTGTGTTTGAAGTTGTTTTTGCATTTTCTAGTCTGTTCCAGTGATCCTCAGGTCTTTTTTTTTTTTTTTTTTTTTTGCCAGTACCATGTTGTTTGTATCACAATAGTTTGTAGTATAATTTCAGCTCAGGAATTGTAATGCCCCCTGTCTTGCCTTTGTTTATGAGAATTATTTTTGCATTCTAGGTCTCTTCTGGTTCCAAATGAATTTTAGGAATGTTTTCTCCAGTACTGTGAGGTATGCTAATGTTATTATGATTATGATTTCATTAAATCTGTATAACAATGTTGAGAGTATGGCCATTTTCCCTATATTGGTTCTTCTTATCCCTGAGCAAGAGATATCTTTCCATATTCTGGTATCCTCTTTGATCTCTTTTTTTAGAGTACTGTAATTTTCAGCATACATATCTTTTACTTCCTTTGTTAGATTGATTTCTAAGTATTTTTTTGAATGCTATTGTGAAGGGCATGGTTTCCCTAATTTCCTTCTCTGTGAGTTTGTTATTTTTAAATAGGAATGATACTGGTTTTTGAGTGCTGATTTTGTATCCAGCTAGTACTGAATTTGCTTATTAAATCTAGAAATCTTTTAGTAGAGTTTTTGGGATCTTTTATGTAGAGTATCATGTTATCTGGAAATAATAATTTAACTTCTTTCTTTCCTATATTTATTCCTTTTATTTCTTTATCTTGTCTAATTGCTCTGGCTAATGTTTTGAGAAGTATATTGAACAAGAGTGGTGATATTGAGCAACCTTGCCTTGTTCCTGATTTTAGAGTGAAAGCTTTTAGTTCTTGATCATTTAGTATGCTGCTGCCTATTGATTTTTCTTAGATGACTTTTATTAGATTGAGGTAAAGACCATCCATTGCAATTTTTTGTAGGGCTTTTATCATGACGGGGTATTGGATTTTGTCAAATGCTTTTTCTGTGCCTATTGAGATCATGTGATTGTCATCTTTGACTCAATATGGCGTATTACATTTATTGATTTGCATATGGTGAACTATCCCTGCATCCCTGGGATGAATTCTACTTGATCTTGGTGTATAATCTTCTTGATGACTTTCTGCATTCTGTCTGCCAGTATCTTATTAAGGACTTTTGTATCTATGTTCATTAGGGAGACTTGTAGGTAGTTTTCTTTTTTTGGTTATATCTTTCTCCAGTTTAGATATCAGAGTAACACTGGCTTCCAGGAATGATTTTGGAAGTGTTGCTTCCCTTTAAATTTCATTAAAGTTTCAGCATCAGTAGCATTAGATTTTTCTAAATTTCTTACAGAGTTTAATAGTGAATCCATCAAGGCCTGGGCTTTTCTTTGTCAGTAGGTTTTTGAATACATGTTCAATTTTGTTGACTGATACTTAGTTATTTAGAATATTTATATCTTCTTAATTCAGTTTTGGTACTTTATATGTGTCCAAGAATCTGTCCATTTGTTCCATGTTTTCTATCTTATTAGAGTACAGGTTTTTAAAGTAGGCATTGATGACCTGGATTTCCATGGGATCCAATGTGATTTCACACTTTTCATTCCTAATTGCTTGAATTTGACTCTTTTCTTTCCTCTTTTTGATAAGGTTTGCCAGCGGGTTATCAATTTTATTTAATCTGCCAAAGAACTAACTCTTCAGTTCATTGTTTCTTTGCATTGTTTTCTTAGTCTCAATGGCATTATTTTCTGCTCTTATCTTTATAATTTCCTCTATCAGATGAGCTTTGGGTTTGATTTGCTTTTCCTTTTGTAGGAGTTTGAAATTCAACACTAAGTTGATTATTTGAACTCGTGCTGTTTTCTTTCTTTCTCTCTCTCTCTCTCTCTCTTTTTTTTTTTTTTTTTTTTTTTTTTTTTTTTTTTTTTTTTTTTTTTTTTTTTTTTTTTTTTTTTTTTTTTTTTTTTTTTTTTTTTTTTTTTTTTTTTTTTGGTACCAGAAATTGAACTCACAACCTCATTCTTGCCAGACAGGTGCTGTGCCACTGAGCTAACTTCCTGGTGATGTGTTGTTTTCTTGATGTGAGAGTTTATTGCTATGACTGTTTTTATTGTGTCCCATAAGAATGATTACCCAAGTTTTGGGAAACTGGAGGACCCTGGAGAGCAAGAATGAAAGAGAACGCAAAGGACTATTGAAGTTAATCAGGCAAGAGACAATGTCTACTTGCACGACACTATCATAAATTTAAGAGGTAGCTCAGGAAAGAGAGAAAGATCAGTTGAAGAAAACAAACAGAAAGGTAAGAAACATAAACAGTGAAAAAGAAGGAAGAGAAAAAAGAACCAAAACACAAGAAAAACAAAAAAGAAAAAAGTCAATATCAAAATCAAAATAACCACAAAATAGAAAATAAAACAAAACAAGACAAAAACCCAACCAGACATAAAAAGAATAACCTAACCAATCAGACCAACACAAAAAAAAATAAAAGTAGTACAATTCCTCTGGTGTTCACAGTTCTGTGGTAGTGTCCAAGTCAGAGCCCAGAAGTGTGCTGTGGACTCCAGCTAAGTTTGCCATGGGAACTGTGCCGGGTGTGGAGCTGATCTTGGCCTCTGCTTGTGGGGACTGGGAACTGGCTCCTGTTGCTGGAGCTCTCCGAGCCCTTCCATGTAGAATGTCTGACCCGCCCACTTCTATGCAGAAGCACAGTGCTGGTTCTGCTAACTTTCCAACTGCAGGCTCCTCACTGGTGCTTCAGACTTTTCCTAGCTGGTCACAGCTAGGCTATGTGTCCATCCACGCTGGGACCTGGTCTTGCTAGTCGCACCTGGGTGCTTCTGCCAGGGCCTGGTCTGGTCTCCTAACTCCTGTCTTTACGTCTTAGTTAGTTTTCAGTGAGCTCTGCTCCTTGCTCAGCCTGATAGGTAATGACTGTGGCTCAGCCACTTCTCTTTATTTTATTTTTATTGACAGATAATTTTAAAACATTTTAAATTTTTTATCATTATCATATGCTTCGATACATAATAGTTAGATTCATCTTGGGAAACTGGTGATATGAACATTGCATCCTGATCATTTTTCCCCCCACTTCAACCCAGCTCTCCTCTTTCCCTTCCCCAGAATCCCGCTGAACCTCTATGAAGACTGTCTCTTCATGGAGATTTGCTACCAAGCCTTTTATTTGGCTCTTTAAATTATTTATATTTTGGCTTCTTATGTAAGAGAAACCATGAGATATTTAACTGTCTGAGACATTATTTCACTTAGTGTGATGGTCTCAAGATCCATCCAGCTTCCTAGAAGTGACTCAAGTTTAACTTTCTTGATGGCTGATATGTGTGTGTGTGTGTGTGTGTGTGTGTGTGTGTGTGTGTGTGTATGTGTGTATGTGTGTTTGGGTATGAATAGAGAAGTGGCTCTGTTCATGAACTCAATTCTCTCCATGATTCTGGTCACAAACAGCTGGACAAGACCTGAATCAAATTTCCTTATAAATTTAACACTGAACCTAACAATTGAGTTTGATTTGGTTCTCATCCAATTCAGTTTGCAACCAGAATAGCAGAAGAAAGACTGCCTTTATTTACTTATCTGTGGTTGGGCATATAAACCCTTCAATAATTTAGCTATTATTATGATAAGAACTTCTGGACTTGATCCGATGTCCTGAATACAAAGGTGATATTCAGTATTCTGTCTAGTTATTGGTGCAAATGCTATTTTAATAGCTTAGCTGAGTTACAATTCAACAAAGATACAAATAAATAAGCTATACATACAACCTAATCATTTAAAGTATACAGTTCTACCATTTTTAGCCTATTGGTGGAGTTGTGCAATGTTTGCTGCAATCAATTTTGGATAATTTTCATCATTTCTGAAAGAAGCCTCATGCCACTATTCCCCAATCCTTCATCCTCCGTTCCTCAGCTCCAGGCAACCATTAGTATACTTCCTGTACCTATGGATTTGTCTTGCTGGAAATTCATACAAATGGAATTGTACAAAATGTGATTCCCCACACCATTTGTTAAAGAGGCTGTCTTTTTCCAGTGGTTATATTTCTCTCCTTTGTTCAGAATCAGATGACTATGATTACCTTCATTGTTGGGTCCTCTATTCTGTTCCATTGGTTTAGATGTATATTTTTAAGTCATCATCATAGTTTTGTTTTGTTACTATGAGTTCGTAGTTGTAGTTTGAAATCAGATGTTGTGGTGCCCAAGTCTTTCTCTCTTTGCTTAGGATGGCTTTACCTATTCTGAGTCATTGGAATTCTTTTCCCATTTTCTTTCTGAACTAGTCCATTATTGTGTTTATAAAGGCTATTGATTTTTTAAATGTTGATTTTATATCCTGCTGCTTTGCTGAGTTTGTTCATTAGTGCTAAACGTCTCTTGATATATTTAGACTCTTCTTAGTATTACATCATCTGCAGACAAGGATGATTTGACTTCCTCCCTGCCTGTTTGTATTCATTTTACTTTTTTCACTTGCCTAATTGCTGGAGCTAAAATTTAAATAACTTTACCGAATAGGAGTGTTACAAGTAAACATTCTTGTCTTGTTACTTATTTTAAGGTAATTCTTCCAGATTTTCCCCATCAGAATGATGTTAGGTGTGTGTTTCTTATAGTGAGGGATAAGAGCTCAATTTCTAGTTTCTTCAGCTCTCTTATCATCATAGGATCTTGAGCTTTGAAGGATTTTTTGCATCTATTGAGATGACCGTGTGATTTTCATCCTTGTGAATTTATTTATGTGGTGTATTACATTTGATTTGCATATGTTGAACCATACTTGCATTGGTAGAATGAAACCAACTTGATCATGGTGCGTATTTTTAAGGTGCTGCTGAATTCAATATTATTTTGTTAGTGTCTATTTTATTAATTTCACTTCTGGTCTTTTTTATTTCTTTCCTTCTGTTGGTTTTTGTTTGTTCTGCTTTTCTGAGATCCTAAAGTGCATCACTGATTTATTTGAGATCCCTCTGATTTTTTGACATAAACACTCATAGTTAAAAATGTCTTGTTTAGAAACATATTGCTATGTCCTGGAGATTCTGGTTTGTTTGATTCCATCTTCATTTTAATCTAGGAAGTTTTAAATTTGTGCTCTTACTTCTTTAATGACCATTTCACCATTTCAAAGTGAGATATTAAATCACTACATGTTTGTAGTTTCTGGGGTTAATTTTGCTGTTGACTTCTAGTTTCACTCCATCATTATCTAATAGGATGCAATTTATTTTCAATACTTTTTAATATTTGTCAAGCTTTCTTTTATGGCCTAAAATATAATCTATTTTAGGAGAATAGCATAAACTGCTGATAAAATATGCATTCTGTAGTTGTTGTGTGGAATATTTTGTTGCTACTTATTAAGTCCATTTGATCCATGCTGTAGCTTAACTTTGATGCTTCTTTGTTTTTTGTCTGGATTACCTATCTCTTGGTGAGTGGAGTGCTGAAGTCATTATTAAACTAGGATTTGTATGTTTCTTTATGTTAAATAGTGTTTGTTTTATGAAACTGGGAGCACTGGTGTTCAGTGAGTACATATTTACCATTGTTATATATTCTTGGTGGATTGTTCACTTTATCAATATATAATGTTTCTTTTCTCATTTGGCTAATACTGTTTTGAAGTCTGGTTTGCCAGATACAGCTATGGCTACTTTTGCTTGCTTTTGGCTTCCATTTGCCCTGAATTCTTTTTTCTATCCTCTTACTTTTCATCTCTTTATGTTTTTTTCTTTTTTAGTGAAGTGTTTCTTGCAAGCAGTGATGATTTGTTGTTTAACTCAAACCACCAGTCTGTGTCTTTAAATTGAAAATTGAGACAATTTACATTCATGGTTATTATAGAAAGGTATGTACTAATACCTATCATTTTGCTGTTTTTCTAATGTTTGATTCTTTCCTAATTCTCAATAGCTTGTCTCTTTTTGTGTGTGTAGTTTTTTAAAACTGTCTTCTGTACTGCTAGCTTAGTAGTCATGAATTTCTTTGTTTACTTGGAAGGTCTTTATTTCTCCAAGTTGGAAGATAGTTTTGCTGATATAGAAATCTGTGTTGAGAGTTATTTCTGCTCAGGGCTTAAAATGCATCCATTTCATGCTTTCTTCACCTTTCAGGTTTCTGCAGAGAAGTCTGAAGTTATTCTGATGGGTGACTTGGCATTTCTCTCACAACTTTGAATATTCCTTTTTTGTTCTGTATTCTTATAATTTTAAGTATGATGTGACCAGACACCTATTTTGGTTATGCCTTGTGGGATTCTCAGTGTGTCTTGCACATAGATATCTATATCTTCCCCAAAATTGGTGAAGTTTTCTGTTATTTCATTAAATAGCTTTTTGATGCCATTAGTCTGAAATTTGACACCTTTCTCTCCATCATAAATTTGTACATATGGTCTTTTATCTATGTGCCAGATTTCTTGGATGTTTTGTTCATAATTTTTTTCTTTATTCCTGTTTGCTTATAATACTTCTCAACTTTATCTTCAAGCCATGAAATTCTTTCTTCTGCCTGGTCCTGTTGCTTAGTGAGATTTTCCATTGAGTTTTATTTGACTTACACTTTCCATTTAGAATTTCTGTTGGTTCTTCTTAAGACTCTTTACATCTTTGTTGAATTGTTCTTTCATAGCATACACTGTTCTTCTTCATTTATTTATCTGTGTCCTCTTTAAAGTCATTATCTGTTTTATAGATCAGTCTTTTGTATCCTGTGGCATGTCATCAACTTGAATGTCTTTATATTTAGTTACTGACAAATTATGGATGTTTGGATGAGTTATGCTCCCTGTTCTCCACACTTCTTGTGTCTCTGTGTTGAGATTTGGGCATCTGTTGAGGTGACTAGCTCTTCCAATTTTATTTGAGGATATTCTTAGTGTTCAACCTCCTCTTAAGGGCTTGATTCCCAGCACCTCTCAAAGAAGTGAAAATGAACTGCAGTATCATTCATGACACAAATACAAACAGACATTGACATACAGTAAAAAACAATTAAAAGCAAAAACTATACCACCATTAACAATAGAAAACATTAGCAAAAATAATGTACAGTAAGTTAAGCAGCTAAAAATTAATACAGGTTAGTAGTAGTAATAAAATGGAATGAGGAAAGGAAAAAATGGAAGGAGATGCATAATTTAAAAAAGGAAGAAAAGGAAGATGAAGTAGAGGAGGAGAAAATGAGTAAAAAAATCCAGTTCAAGAATAAAAGCATAAGTAAATTTGGTAAAAGTAACAGTAAAAATAATAGACTAGAAAAAAGAAAAGAAGAAGAAGGAAAGAAGAACAGAACAGAGCGGGGCGTGGTTGTGCCCACGTCCAACCCTAGTGTTCAGGAGGCTGAGCCAGGAAGATCGCTCCACGTTTAAGTCAGCCTAAGCTACATAGTGAGTTCAAGGCCAACCTGAACTACAGTGTGAAATCCTGTCTCAAAAAACAACCACAACAAAACAAAAACGAAAAACCATAGCCAACAAGTACACAAACCAAGAGAAATGAGTCCAAAAAAATCCCCCTATGTGAAGGTGTTCGGCCAGGTAGTTTCTTCCCTAGACCTATGGTGCTGGAATCCACCAGCAAATGGAGAGAGATAGTGTCACACCTGGAGCCTGTCATGTTTTCATACCTGCTTGACAGATTTTTGAGGCATAGACTCTGAATCCTGTCCTGCCTTTCCTGCTAGGTGGGGTCAGTCAATAGCATGTTGTCTTCCTCAGGGGTCTGTTCACCCCAGAGGCATTTACTATTTGTTTTTGTTCTTGCTTTCTGAGCCATTGCTGTCTTCAACTAGCCTGTGGTCTGTGCTCCACAGACTCCTATGTCCACGCACCCAGGACATGGCAAATGTCCCAGCGGAGGCACATCTCTCAACACGTTGGTGATGACAAATCCACGAGACCGCAGAATTCTGTGAAGAAAGGGGGCAGCAAGGGGAGCCAAGTAATCTGGTAGGCTTGGTGCTGGTGTTTCCATGATATTCAGCCCCCTCAGAAAACTATGTGTGATGGGCCTGGCTCCTCATGACAGAGTGTAGCGTTGCCAACCACTATGTCCTCCACACCCTGAGTCACCCACTGCTTAAACTACTCCGGGGGCTGGTAAATAGCCCTCCTACTTTCATGGCTGCCTCTGTGGCTGTCTCCCACCTAGTCACAATTGTAGGATGACTCCAAAGTGCGGTTCTTCTGTGACTTCTGATACCCAGAGTAGCTCAGTCCTAAACATAAATCCATTCTAAAAATAGCTCCTGATTGGACTTCTAAATATGGTGGGTGCCCCCCTGGATTTCTTCTTCAAACCTAGCCTGCCGTGCAGAATAACACCCCACACTGTGTTGGCAGCTTACAATACCTGTGAGATTTTCTTGGGGTTTGCACTGCCAGTCCATTGTCTGTCACCGAGACTGCTGGCTCTTTCCACTGCCTTCTCTTCCTTCACAATTTTTAGCTCTCCTAGGAGCTGTTCCTTGATTCCTGATGTCCTTCTCCTCTTTCTCCTTGCTAAGTAGTTGCTTTCCAGTTGTTTCAATTCTAGGTTCTGAAGATGGTGTGAAGTGCCACCACCTTCGATGCCCCATTTTGAATGTCCCTTATTATAATTACTTTTGACACAAAATAATTGTACATATTTGTAGGTACAGTGTGATATTTTGATGTAGATACAAAGTATAATGACCAAGTGAGGGCAATTAGCGTATCCATCAACTAAAATTTATTATTTCTTTGTGTTAGGAACATTCCAAATCCATTCTTTTAGCTGTTTTGAAATATACAATAAATTATTAACTAAAATAACTACATACTGTACGGTAAGACCCCAGATTTTAATCCTCTAATCTGACGGCAATTTTGTGTGCACAAATCCACTGTGTATGGCTTCACCTTCTCCCTCACTTTTCTAGCCTCTGATAACCCATATTCTACTCTATACTTGTACACAATCAACTTTTCAAGCTTTCACATATGAATAAGAACTTGTGATGTTTGCTCTTCCATCTGCCTAGCTTAGTGCACTTAACATAATGTCCTCCATCCACGACAACGCAAAGAGCAGAATTTCTTTCTTAGGGCTGAATGATACGCCATGGTGTACATATGCTACCTTTCCCTAACTCATTCATCTATCAGTTGGCACTTTGGTTGACTACACATCTTGGCTAGTGAAAATAATGCTACAATATACTGATTTCACTGATCTACTGACTTCACTCTTTTGCCTGTATACTTACAGAAGGATAAGTGGTCATATGACACATATGACACTTCTGGTCTTTTGGGAACCTCAATACTATTTCCATAGCACCTATTTAATTTACATTTCAAAGAACACTGTATAAGAGTTTTCCTTTTCCCACATTCTCACCAGCATTTGCTGGTCTTTTTTTTTCAGTACCAGGGATCAAACTCAGGACCTTGTGCCTGCCGGGCAGGTGCTTATTCCACTGAGCTATATCCCCAGCCAGTCTTTTTGATTACAGCCGTTCTATCTTGGGTGATATGGTTTTATTTTTATTTTTCTGATTATTAGTGATGTTGAGCATCTCCCCTCTATATACTTTTTGGCCATTTCTACATTTGGGGGGGGATGTCTATTCAGTTTACATGCTGTCTTAGCTAATGTTTTCTGATGACTGAGTCAAAATACCAGCGCCCAAAGTTAAAGCAGGAAAGGCTCCTTTGGCTCACTCCGTAGAGCTTTCATTCTACAGTCAGCTGGCTCCAAGGCAGGGTTGCATGGCAGAGGGGCTGCACAGAGGACAAACAGTCCATTGCAAAGCAGAGCAGGCAAGAGCAGCAAGTCCAGACACCCATAGCAGCTTCTTTCTGCCATCTTTATATTCTGTCTAACCTACCGGGACTGGGACAGTGCCAAACCAATCAGTGGGCTGATCTAGTAGTTACATACCCTGAATCACAGCACTACACACTCTAGATTCAACAACCTCTGAAAAATCCCCCATCAGTTATTGCATGAGGCTTTGGGGGACATGTAGATAGAAAGCATAACGCTTGCCTATTTTTTAATTTGATAATGTGTCTCTTTGCAGTTGAATATTTTTAGTTTTTTATATTTTTGGGTGTTACTTCTTTGTCAGGAGAACAGTTTGTGTATCTTTTTTCACATTGTGCAGATTGTCTTTTCATTCTGTTGATTATTTTTCTTTGCCATGCAGCTTTTTAGCTTGGTACCATTTCATTTGTCCATTTTTTTACTGAGTTTCCCATGATTGGGGGGTTTTATTAAAAAAATCATTCTCAGCCAAGGATCAAGCTCAGCAGCACAGCACCTGCCTAGCAAGCACAAGGTCCTAAGCTCAGTTCCCAGTACCAAAAAAAAAATCATTCTCCAGCAGAGCAAGAAGGCACATGCCTCTAACCCCAGCAACTCAGGAGGCTAAGACAGGAAGATCATAAATTAAAGGTCAGCCTGCGCAACTTAGTAAAACCTGTCTCCAAAAATGCTTGGAGCTCTATCTCAGTGGTAGAGTTACTTTGGGCTCCATCCCCACTACCAGGAAACAAAAACCATTGCCTATACCAAGCTCTTGAACTGTTTCACTGTTTTCTTTGAGTTTCACAGTTTCAGTCTTTAGATTTAGGCTTTTGATATATTTTGCCTTGAGTTTTGTATGGGAGGAGAGACAGAGGTCTAGTTTCACCCTGTCTGGGCACATCTGGTTTCCCCAGCACAATTTATTGAAGAGATCTTTTTTTAAAATCCAATATATGTTTTTGGCACCTTTGCTGAAAATCAGTTGTTGGTAGAAGCCATGGGTTTATTTCTGGATTTTATAGTCTGTCCCATTGGTCTATATATTTATGGGGTTGCCATGTAGTTTTGATTATTAGAGCTTTGTTTTATGCTTTGAGATCAAGTATTGTGATGTTTCTAGACTTAATTTTTGCTCGATTGCTTTAGACATTTTAGATCTTTTGTGGCTTAGATGACTTCAGTCTTACCTTTTGTATTTTTTTTAACACAAGGTCTTGCTATGTAGTTCAGGCTGGCCTTGGACTCACTCTGTAGCCATGTCTGGCCTCAAACTTGAGACAACCCTCCTGTATTGGCTTTCTGAGTGTGAGGATTACAGGCATGTGCCACCACATTTGACACCTTTCCCAGTTTTGTGAAGAGTGTCACTGATGTTTTGATGAAGACTGCATTGAATTTGTAAGTTACTTTGAGTAATAGGAATATTTTAACCATATCAATTCTTGTAATTCATAATTATGGGATATCTTTCTATTTCTTATGTTCTCTTAATTTCTTTCAAGGTTTTAGTAGAGGTCTTTCACTTCTTTGGTTAATTCATTCCAAGGTATTTTTTTTTTTTATTTATTGGAGGGTCTTGTTGCTATTTTCTTAATTTATTTCTCTGCAAGTTCATTCTTCATTTGTGAAAATGCCATTCTAAACACATCATTTTATAGAGAAGGAAATTGTGGCTCAGGGAGAAAAGTTAGCACACAGCTCATAAACTTCAGTACTATGTTCCAAACAAGCAGCTCTTTGTACATCATTTAAGCCGCTTGTGAGAACCAAGATAAAATACTCCAATGAGCTCAGGAGGAAGGGTGTGCGTGCTGACTGACCTTGTAGTTCTTCTATAAACTGATGATTCTTCCATGAACACGCAATTGTTTGATAAACTTTACTCAGTTCCTTGAGCAAGACAGTGAGATTTTTTCTCTTTTAGAAAGGGTGCTGCTATGTAGCTCTAGCTGGCCTTGAACCCAGTATATATCCCAGCCTAGACTGGAACTCATGGCAATCTTCCTGCCTCAGCCTCCCAACTACTGGGGTTACAGGTATGCATCACTACACCTGGCTATAGGGGACACTTTTGTTTATATTTTTGGACCTTTTCTTGGAGTCACCTTACCTTTCTCTTCCTGTGTCTAGATTCTTCTCGCCTCTCAGGGAGGCCTCTCCGACCACGCTCTGCACCACCTCCCTGCCTCAGCCTTGTTATTCCTGCCTCTGTATCACAACACCCCAGTCAGTACTGATCTCCACATGTCTATTTATTTGTTGTTTTAAAACTCTGCTTACTTTGCTACTTGTATTTGTTTCATGAGCTTAAAATCATAGGGAGGACAAGGAACTCATCTGTCTCATTCAACTCCATGCCAGACTCTGCATGAAGGTACACACAAATACAGTGTTTGTTGACTGAACTAGTTACTTTAAGGTTCAACTGTCAGGGAAAAAGAGCAGCCAGTGTTGCAAGATGTGTATGTGTTGGTTACCATGTGACAGCATATGTGTGAAATTGGCATACTTTGTGTGGATGGAAATATTGAGTCTTGAATAAGGTCCCACAGGTAACAAATGTTGTGGACCCTCATTGAATGGCAATTTTACAAACCACTTTACAAACTCTTTCTCCACCAGCTTCAGTACAAGTCCACTCGATCATTGTACATGGTGTGTCTATCAGATCTCCATGCTGTGCCTCAGCAATTCATATAATAAAAGTTATAACTAGTAAAAAACTAATTTTCCAATGTTGGCTGCAGTCAAATATGCTGTATACTTAGAACCAAGGCTTTTGGGGTAAATTTACTGCAGATTTCCCCATTTGGCTAAATGGCTTGATCCCGGACACATTGCTGGTAAAGGGGCCACAGCTAAGCGGCCCATGGATGAGTTCATGAGAGCAGTGTGAAAATTCCCTGGTGCCAAACACCTACCCACCGTGCAGAGAGCATATTCCCCTCCCTTTGTCATTTCTGGGTTTTGTGCCAACTTACTTTACATGAAGGAAGAGTACAATAAAATCCAACTGAATAGAAAAAGTCAACATCTTTTAGTCTTTATAGCAAGTACTATAGCCGCCCCTTCCTCTCAGATATGGAGATGCAGAACTTATCCATGTCTAATCTTCCAAGTTCACTGGATGGTTGGAGGGCACAAGTGCACTCTGAGGCCACTGCCCACTGCCTTGCTAACTGCCTTGTGTGGCCACGGGTGTCTCCTAGGCTGTGGGGTCACTTGTGTGAGCTTCCGAGGACCTGGCAGTGGAGCAGCCATTGTATTTGGAGCCCCTTGTGACATGACAGTTCCATGCTAGATGTCTCCCCCTATGATATATTTTAAATCTTAGAACAACTCTTATGAAGCCAGTGGCGGTGCTTTTCTAAATTGAAGATGGGGAGCATCATGGACCACTGGGGACCTTACCTTTCAGGACACACATTTTCTCTGTGATATGCTGGAGTTCTGGTCGTCACAGAGCCTCACACACAGTTGAACAGGACTCATGATGGGGATGGTAATGAGGCTGGTGCATGAGCTTCATGGATTTTAGCCTAATGAGAAGCTCCCGGAAGCAAACACAGGCAGGACTGCAGCAGGGGTGATTGTTCTTGATGCAACTCTTTGCTGAGTCTGTGGAAGGGACTCCTGTTAGAGATGGATTTCTGCTCTGGCCTCTGTTCCCCCATCCTATACACCTGTAGGTATTTATTTTGAAACAGTGTAGACCCCTCTAGGAGCTCATCTCCAGACCTTGCTGGAGGTTGCAGGAAACACTTGGAGAAGCCCACTCCCCAGATAGTTGCAGATGGACACTGTGGTGTAACTCCAAGCATGCAGCTGAGTTCCAGGATTGTCCCAGCTGAGCTGGTGGTAAGAACAGGCAACCTTATCCACTTTGATGGAGATGCTGGAACCATCTCCAGGGTGCTTGAAGAGCCTAGCGGTCCTTGGGAGAGTGAGAACAGGGCTATTTGGAGAGCCTGGTGCCTCTGGCCCCTGGGCCCAAGTCAGAAGGAAGTTCTGTTTGAGGAAGTTGATTTCTTTTGATATCCTATGACTGATCCAGGCCCAGGCCCAGGCCCACACTGAGTACAGAGTGTGACCCCTGGGTCAGGGACAAAGCAGTCAATGTTCCCAACTCCTGGGAAGAGCTGAATACCACCTCAGCTGTGTCAAAATGGAAAGACTGTTGGCTCAGGTGGCTGAGGGCCTGGAGGGCAGTCTTCCTTGGGCCCCCAGGTCTTCACTCATGAAGGGGATAATGATGCCTACCTGTGTGCTCTCCAGCGCCTTGAGAGAAGTGGACCCAGCTGCAAGCAGGTATGGACCTGCGCAGCCCAATTCAGGGGTAGCTGTGGCCTCCAGCGTCCCCAGGAAGGGGCCTCGACTGAGATAACACGTTAGTCACTCCCACGTGATCAGCCAACCCCTAGGTATTGCTGATTGGTGGCCTTGGGGGAAACAGTGGCATGGCATACAGGTTTCAGAGGTGAATAATCGCAGGTGTGATTTCAGAGCTGGATGCTCCCATTTTACAGATAGGGAGCTATGGCCACATACAATGTTAAAAAGTCACTTATACGGTGTGAGGGGGCGGAGACTTGGTTCAGAGCCAGGCCTTCCTGTGTGTTCTTGGTTCTCTGCACTTTCTAAGAAGAGTTAATATGGAATTGCCTGTTTTTCCTGTGTCAACCTCAGCCCAACCCTGGGGTCCCTCAGGTGCGGGCGCTCAAGTCTCCTGCAGTGCAGGGTGGCCACATGTGGGGGATGTCACTGCTGGCCGCAGCTGTCCCACGCCCCACATCCCACACTCTCAGTCAGCTGGAGTGAGGATGCCCGGGAGAAGGGTGTGAGCATGAGGCTCTGTCAGGGGGTGCTGGCTTGGCCTAGGAAGCGCCGTGGTGAGTGGCCCAAGGGCCTGGCTTGGAGAAGAGGCAATGAGCCACTGTCAGAGCTTTGCCCCTGAAAACGACTCATTCTTGGTTTCTCCAGGATTTCGATTCTGACTTCTATTTGACCCAGCTGTTCTCCTAGGCATCCTCCAGAAAGAGTTAAACGTGTAGTATCACAGTGATCCGTGCTCACCTGTGTTTACAGCAGCACAGCTCGTTGTAACTACAACTTGGAAGCGGCCCACAGGTCCATCAGCAGAGGGATGGGGAAAGCAAAGTCGTATTCACACACCCTGACACGCTGTTGTGCCACAGTGAAAGGTAAACTGGAGTCATTGGTAGGAAACGGTGTGCCTTGAGGTCATAATGTTAAGTACCTCAGGCACTCAAGTTTAAATAGCACATGGTTCCTCTTGTATGAGAAACCCAATGCATAAGTCAATTAAAGAGCAAGAGAAGAGCTAGATGACAGGACTCGGGGAGAGGGATGTTTTGCACATGGGAAGGGGACAGAGAGCCAGAGGGTGGAGAGGAGAGGGGAGCACATTAAGAGAGTGGAGATGCGCCATGTCCGTGTGCCGACTGCCATTCCATACCGCAACATGACTAATAAAAATAAAAACATAAACAATGACTCAAATTTCGCCTTCTCCAGGAGATAGTCTCAACCCCTCTGTTTAAAATGGAACCCTGCCCCTAGCACCCAGATGATGTCTTACTCTGCTCTTTGTCTTTCTGCAAACCCCATTCTGACCTCCCCTTTAATCTGCCCATTCACCCCATATTCACAAGTCTTGCCTCCCCTGCTGGACTACTCTCCAGGAGGGGCAGGTCCTATGGCCTTGTTCACCAGTGCTTTTTTTCCCTTGAGACACATTTTTACTGTGAAGTTCAGAGTCCCCTTGAAGTTACTGTGTAGCCTAGGTTGGCCTTGAACTCACTGCAACCCTACTTCAGAGTGCTTGGGTAACAGGTGTGTGCCACCACACCTGGCTTCACCTTGTAAATGCCTTGAGTAGGCCTGGCACTTGGAGGCACTAAAGAAAATGTTTTCGAATGAATGCGTGGGACCAAGAGAGGAGACAGGAGAGCCACAGGCTGGGTCACTAATGACCAAGGGGTGTTCATATGAAAGGCCAGGAACTTCAAAGTTTCAGTGCAGGCTGGGATATAGGGCAAGGTGTACCCTGCACTTCTGCATGGGAGAGAGAAGGCAGAGAGTTTCGCACCTCCCCATGGCCTTTGCGTGCACGTGTGTGTGTGTGTGTGTGTGTGTGTGTGTGTGTGTGTTCATGAATGGGCGTTCACACACGTCTGTGGTGGAGGCTGGAAACACCATGGCACAACGTGAGGATTCCAGGAAGGGCCTCAGTGGGTCAGAGGTGGGCTCTGACCCATAGGCCTGCCCACACTGCCCAGCAGAACACACCACTGTGACCATGAGGTGGACGGCGATGGCCACACCCTCCAGTGGCACATGGAGCTCGCTCTGGGCGGGCACTCATCACGGACCCTCACCTTCTCTGTGGGCAGGGAGTGCATTCACTCTCTGGCCCAGAGACAGAGCTTGGTGAGGCAGGGTCGTCTCCCATGGGCTGCCCTGTTCTCTGAGCCATTCGCTTCCTGAGCTCTGACACTGACCAGAGCCTGATCTGCTAGGCTTCCTCTATGCCTCAGTTTCCCCACTGAAATGGAGCTGTCTCAGGGCTGCTCACGGAAGGGTGTCACCATTTAGCCCAAGGCTATACCAGTCACAGATCATAGAGCTGACTCAGTGGACCACAGCTGCTGGACAGCACCACAGACAATTTTGTCGAGGGCAGCCCCTGACTAATGTCCGTTCCAGTCCCTGGAAGCCCTAGGGAGGGCACTGACTGCACAGATGGGCAGGGCTAAGTCCCTGTGTCTTGGGCTGGGTGGGGCACTGTCTGCCAGTTTGAGGCTGGGGCATCTGCAGAGGCCCCTCCCAGCTGCCTACTATATATGGCCTGTCTGCAGCTGGCCGGTCCTTTGCCAGAGCCTCCTTCGTGGAACAGAGTCCGTGCTGGACCCAGAGGTGAGAGCCCCTTAGCTGGGAGAGGCCTTCAGGGGCCCTGGGCCTGCCCTGGCTGGGGTCAGGAGAGGCAGGCTGCCGTGGAGGGAGTGTGGGTTGAGGACATGGCCAGCTGTTACCCGGCTGCTCTGCCGACTCCAGCCCTTCCTAAGCTTGGCTTCCCTGTAAGAACACAGCAATTTTGGTCGGACCTTGCCAGATGGTTGGAAGGTTTGATGACTGAACTTTGCACGTGGGAAGTGCATTTAGGGACAGGGACGTACAGGTGCCGCTTTGCATGTTCCGCGCAGGGCCCTAGCTTGTTGCTCCCTCTCAGCTACAGGAGTGGCCACCAGGCCCCAGGGCCACGACTGGGCTCTGCACCTCTGTTCTGTGCCCTGGGGCTCCAGGGCTTCCCCGGCGGCAGAGGCTGGTTGTAAGGTCCCCCTGGGGGCGCTAAGTGGAAGCTAGGGTCTCTCTACTCTCACATTTCTCTCTCCTTTCTCTGCCTTTTTCACACTAGGAAGCCAAGCCTGTGACATCCTCTCCCCTCACAGCAGGGGGAGGTCCTGGGGTGTGGGAGCACAGGGTCTGTGGGTCCCAGCCCCAAACCAGATCCCTCCCTTTCCTCGTCGGCTCCCCGAAGTCCTCCTGCACCGTGGCCCACTGCTCTGCCTCTTCAGAGGCTCCTAGGGGTCAACCAAGGGATGCGGCGTGTGGCAGTATGGACGTTTGTGATCTGTGGGGTGTGTGGTGTAGGTGGCACTGCCTCTCACCTGAGTGTGTGCGGGTAAGTGACATGTGGCGCGTGAGCGGGCATGGTAGGCGAGGGGTGTGGTTTAATGGTTTGTGGTGTGCATGTGTGGTACATGCAGTGTGTGTGGGGGATGCACATGTGCAGTGAGGTGGGATGAGGGCAGCCGCTACCCAGTGAAGGTTTCTTCCACTTGGTATGTGGCAGCTCTCATGGTGCAGCTGGGCTGTGGGGCTGAAGACCCTGGAAAGGTGCCCTGGTTCCCGGTTTGGGCTTCCCGGGTCGGGTGAGCTCGGGAGTTTCCTTTATTCCTGGAAGCTGCATTTCCCTTCCTGTGGCATGGGCGGGACACTGGCCAGTGGGACTTTCAGAAGTAATGAAATGCACCGTGCCTGCCTCGGCCACCATGGCAGCCACCAGCCGAGTGCAGCTGCTGAGCATGGGATGTTTCTTGTCACCTAATGGCAGTGCCTGAACTCAGGTCACCGTGTGTGGCTTGTGGTCACCACTTACCCTTAAATCCATTCAGAAGGGCCCAGCACAGGGCTGGATGTTTGTTCTCTGCTGCTTGATACAGGTAAACTGAAATTCTAAAAGCTGCAACTTAAGCTTCTGATGAATATGACGAAAATGTAATGACCCTCAAAGATGTCACTCAGACCGCTGGTAGGCATGGGATGCAAGGTTTGGAGAGGTTGGTGACACAGGGTCAGAGTGCAGAGGTGCCTCTGGCTGCTCTGTAGACTGCACATGTCCAGACCCTGGGTCCTGAGAGGGGTCTTCTGTTGGGAAGCAGCGTGGACTGGTGGTTGGGGGCCTGGGCCATGTCTCAGCTCTGACACCCCTGGATTAAGACTCTGATTTGACTGCAGTGTTCCCCCTTTGGGGGACTGATTTCATCTCAGCGCTAATAATAGTACCTGCCTTTGGAGGAGGGAGAGTGGCACAAATCAATCCATGTGCGTCTGGGAATATAGTAAGCACTCAGCAGGTGTCTGTATATTGTGGTGGCGGCAGCAGCTAAACCCTAGGCACACACTGTACGTTGTGTGGAGATGCCAGCGGCAGGACGGGCTTTGTGCTCTGGGAGAGGAGGGGGCCACGCAGACCCAGACCAGCTCTTCTCCCTTGAATCTTGTGTGGTTTGGGTGTTAAACGCTCGCACGGGTCCATAAATCCAGGCCTGTCACCATCCGGTGGTGCTACTGAGAGAGGTGGAAGCTTTCAGAGATGGAGCCTGGTAAAAGGAAGTGAGGTCACTGGGAAAATAACAGGAAGGACGTGCAGGCGCCCTGGCAACCCCTCGGGTTTCCATTTCGCCTCCTGGCGGCCAGGAGGGGAACAGGTCTTGTCGTCTCTATTCTTCCACTGCCAGGCAGCGCGTGGCCCGGGCTCAGGGTACTGGGGCCGAGCAACCATGGACTGAGAGCTCCGGAACCGTGAGCCCAGACACATCTTTCCTCCTTGATATTTGATCGTCTCCAGATTCTGTCCCAGGAATATTTATCTAACTAACTCAGGTCTCACCCCCAGTGGCACTGGACGTTGGTGTACTGCCCTTTTTACCGCTGAAGGGCTCTACAGAAAATACCCCATGCTGTGTATTCTAGCCTGTGCTTGGTGATTTCTGCAGGAGATTAGGAAACTCAGACCTCGTGTAAAGGCATGGTAGAATCTCCATTGCAGCTCTGTGCTCTCTGGCAGGATGGGGATTCTTTCTGTCACAAAGATGGACTGGGTACTGGGCATGTTACTGTGGATCCAGACTCCTTGGGGCAACAGGATTTCCTGTAAGCCTCAGGGATGACTGTTTTGTGTCTCTTCAGGCTTGCGGCTTCCCCACGGTCAGGAGAAGTCAGCTCCAGCACCATGAGAGGCCTCCTCACCGCCCTGATCATCTTAGCACTGGCAATCACAGTTGTAGGTGAGAGAAGCCATGTGGCCCCCATTGGAACGAAGACCTCTTTGCCCCTCACCGAGCCTGCTTGTTCTTGGTGCCCTGGGGACCCTTCACAAGGCTGCCAGGGTCATGGTGTGGTCAGTGGGGAGCATGAGACCCATCTGGGTGCCCTGCGTTCAGAGAGGTTGCTGTGTGTCCTTGGTCCGGTTGGCTCTTCCTGCGAGGGAACGGTGAACAGTGGGGAGGAAGTGATGGCCGTGGCACTATGCTGCAGTGTGCCACCACTGGTGTGAAAATTACCCAGAGATGACACCCCGCGCAGTGACCGGGAGGCCCAGAGGGGCTGTTTCTCCGCCAAGCACATCCAGCCACCAGCGAGACTGGAGAACAGGGTCTCCAGCCCGAGAGCCCCCTGGCTGTTATTTAGAATCTCAGTGAAAGAGAACAAAGCAGGAGAGACACAGTTCGGGCAGGAGCTGCCTCCAGGCTGGGTGGTTTTGCTTGGGGAGAGGGAAGGACGAAGCCACATACAGCGTGCACCCCAGTCTAAGCTCCTGGTTTCGGCCCTAGGCTCTCCCACGGCCTGTACCCTGTGCGCTGTTGCCCCCTAATGGAGCTGTTCACTCCTTGCAAAGCCTGCCTGCTTTCATCCTCTCAGTTTAACCATTTGCTTCTCACAGAGCTTCACCCATTTGCCCTGCAGTGTACTTTTTGTGCGCTTCTGCCCCATATTTTAATCATTCGCTCCTCACAGACCTGTGCGCTTTGGCCCCAGTTTAACCACTCACTCCTGGCCAGGTTCCCACAGCCCTGTCTCATAACATCTACTCAGGGGAGCCCTGGAAGGCAGAAATGCCATCCTACCCACGTGTCTGACCCCTCGGTGAGCATGAGCACCAGGAGGGCGCAGAGTCTGCTCCGCATGTGTCTGCTTCGTGCTGACTGACGCTGGTGTCTCCCTCCTCAGACTCCCTGGACTGCATTCAGTGTGGTTCACCGGCACAGCCCTGTGTAAACCCCAGTGCCTCTGAGTGTCCGCAGAACGCCAGCAACAGCTGCTTCAGCTCCTGGGCCTACTCCTCTCTAGGTGAGCTGGGGAGTGTTGCCCCACCTTGTCAGGAGTTTAGGAGGGAGCAAAGGAGGCTGGGTGGGGCAGGGCTGTGCTGGGTGCAGGGGCCAGGGGTCATGAGGGTGACTCTTAGGAGAGGCGAACTGTGGATAAGCGGGAGTCCCATGGGATCACAGGGCGGGGCCCTTGGTGTCTTGGCTCTGACGACCCCCTCTGAAGCCTCCCTCTACATGCATGCTGGTGTGCATGAGGAGAAAGGGCAGCGCTGAGACAACTACCAGGCAAAAACTGTGTCTCAGGAGCTTCCCTTTACCTCTCCGTCCTTCCTCCTCTCCTCCTCAGCCCCCCTCTCCTCCTCACTGGTCCCTCCTTCCTTCTTGACCCTTCCTTCTTCTCCTCCTTACCCTCCCCTCCGCTCCCCATTCCTCTCCTTCCCCTCCCTTCCTCTCCCCTCCCCTCCCCTCCTCCCCCCTCTTCCTTTCCCTTCTAGTTCACACTCCATCCAAGACCTCCTTGCAGGCGTTTTGATTGTAGCCACATGGCAGTGACCTCTCCCTCAGAACCCTGAGAGTTCTGCACACAAACACAGGGAGGAAGTGCAGAGCACTGCTGCTGACACACTGTCCTGGGTCAGAGGGTGCAGCCCGTTTCCCCTGCGTGGCCTAGTGTCTTAAAGTAAATGCATGTGTCCATGTGTGGTCACTTCCCCACCAATACCTTGCTATTCAGCTGTGATAAAAGCATTTTTGTCACTACCAAGTCATGGCCATGCCTAAGAAATTAGCCAAGATTCTTTAACTTATTCTGACACCCAAGCCTTGTCATGGTTCCTCAGCTGTTTCAGAGACGTCACACTGCAGGTAGTTGATGGGTTGGGGTTAGGACCCAAACAAAACCCCCACATTGCATTTTACATTTAAAGCTGTTAATTCTAGTTTCCTTTATGATAGTTCCCATTACTTTCTCTTTTCCTGTCCAGTCCCACTGACTGGTGGGAGAAATGGCATCATTTTCTATGTCTGGCTTGGCTGATCTCCCGCTTGTGGTACCATTTAACTGGTTACTCAGTTCCTGTGTTTCTCATAAGTAAACTAGTGCTGTCCAGCAGTACTTTCTAGAGCAACAGAAATGTTCATATCCTTTCTGTCCTACATGGTGTCCACATTTAGCTCTGAAGCACTTCAAATAGGGCTAGTGTGGTGAAGGAATTTAAATTTTATTTAATTGTGATGAATTTGGACTTAAAATTAAATAGCCACATGCAGTAGCTACTATGCTGATAGCTCTGAGCTAAATGCTTGACTGGATACTGTTCCCCACCTAAGGGGGAGGCAGAGGCAGCACGGTGGGTGTTCTGCTGCACACAGGCCCACGGCATCTGCTTCACTGACCTGAGAGAGGTGGAGACTGAGGGTGGGCTGGGGGACTTCCTGCATCAGCAACTCCAGCTTTCCACCAGCGCTAGTCGAGGGTAAGACCCCCGTTTCTGACAGTCTCTCAGAAGAATATGCCAGATGGGTGGGATTTTTCCATTTGCAGTGTCTCTAGAACTGCTCTGAGTTGAGGTGGCATTTTTAAAAATTTTATTTTAAAGAGAATTAAAAAAACAAACAATAGCAAAATGCCAACAATGTAAACAAAAACAAAAGGAAGCAAAACCAGTAAGAATGATACAGGGTTTCAGAACAAAATGATAGGGATTAACGGTGGTTGTTATGTTACATATTTTTATCTTCATCAAAGTTGGTCAGAAGACCAGATGTATGAATGCAAGATTAATTAAACCATTAAAGAAAATGAAAAATATAAACAAGTTTCAGTTTCTGTATAAAAAATATGCAGTTTCACCAAAGAGGTGGCATTTTTTGAAGAGCGGTCCCTCTTTAGGTCCCTGCCCTTATCAGGGCCTGACAGACTGTTTTTCTTGTATGTAGGAGGAACCAACAGCTCGCAACAGAATATGTTCTGCTCGGCAGCCAACTGCAGTGGGGAGACAGATTCATTCCTAGCCTTCACCGTCCATGTATCTGATGGAGAACGCTTTGATTTTTCAAGCCAGTGCTGCCAAGGAAAGACGTGCAATGCCACCATCAATACCCTGGGTTTGTGCTGGTTGTGGGGCAGCCCCTTCTGTGTCCCCCAAGCCATGGCCATTTGCCATCTGTGCACCTGGCCCTCGTGTGACTGTTCAGAGTCCAGGAAGTTCAGGGCATACCAGCATAGCACACACATCAGACTTAGATAAACCGGCACCCTGACCCTGCTTTCCTCCTTGCTCAGTGAAGACAGATGTCACCAGCACTCTGACTTGTGCAGAGGGGGCATGAGATGTTCGTCAGTATTTTCAGACATGGTCCCATGTCCTCTGTTACAGCCCTAAGTCTTAAAAATTATTGAGGATCCAAAAGAACTCCTGTGATATGGATTCCACCTATCCATATTTACTGTCTTAGAAACTAAAGCTGAGAAATTAATGAATCTTAATTAGCTCACTCCAAAATAACAATTACATATTAACACCAGTAGCACTTTTACCAAGAAACATCTACATTTTCTAAAACAAAACTATGTAGTGAGAAGAGCAGCACTGTTGTTACGTATATTTGCAGAGATCCTCAGAGTTTAGCTGAGAATAAAGCAGCTGGGATCTCCTATTTGGGATCTCCACATCATGCAGCTCCTGGAAACGGCCCCTCCATACACAGGAGGCAAAGGGAATGAGAGAGGAATGGGGAATACGAGAAGAAAAGAATCTCTATTTTCCTGCAAGTGGTTTTGACCTTCAGACTTCCTGCATAGCGTCTCAGATACTCCAGGACTCCTGCACCACAGTTTGCAAACTGCTGGTCTAGATAAATCCCTCTTCTTGAAGATGAGAAGTTGTGGCCTAAAGGGCAAGTTTCATTGGCCATCGTCATAAAACATGGTAAATTAAGAGTGGTGCTTCTTCTCAATACTTTTTTCTTTTGCACTACGTTGTGATGTTAAGTAATGGCCTGTGTTCGTTTATTCACAAGATTTTGTAATGTACCCCTGCTTGCCGGTGTTCAGAATAGCCAGCTAATGAAAGGGACTATAGGTTGGCACTACCACGAACCTTTAGCTCTCTCTTTTCAGTCTTCACACAGGACACTGTGCACCATCACTCCAGAGACTGACTGTCTACAAGGAGGGTCTGTGAGGGGTGTGTGTGTGTCATTCTGATGAGACAGGGTGCCTGGAAGCCTGGCTCTGAGATCCCAGCAAATGCAATTGCCCGTCCTCAGCATCTCCAGGGCAGTGTCTTCACTGGCCTGTCCCTTTTCCCTGGTCAGGTCCGTGTACTGGATGCTAACACCATCCTGAGTGACGATTCTTCCTGTGCTCAGATTCTCTGCCAGCAGATCTTTCCAACAAGGAGTGCCTTGCTTGCTATGAGGTGAACGTCACATCCTGTATTGGGAAACCCCGGAAATGTTACAGTGAAGAACAGTGCATCTCTCTCATTGCCCATTATAATGATGGTATGTCTTGGCATTCCAGTTCACTTATGGGGCTTGAGCTGAAACCATATCAGCCATCCTGGGGCCATGAGTTCTGGATAACACAGAATTGCTGTGACGAGGAGGTCAGGCTCAGGATGTCTGTACGATGGACTGTTACTGAAGACTTGAGCTGCAGGTGTTTCTGCCTTCTTGATCCAGAGCTGCCTCCTTTAGGCCGCCTGTCTCTTGCAACTCTGTTCTCCTGTGGCTTAAAATCAAGCCATGCTTATTTAATTGCTTTACCAGACTCCTGACATTTACTCCTATGGCCACCATTCTGTGGGTGTGGATGGGTGACTTTCTTTCCTTTTGTGCTACTTTTTTCCTATGTGACATGGGAGGTGCTGGCTTGTGGTAGCTTGGATCATGTAACAGAAAGTAAAATTGTGCCTTAAAATCCAGCCACTTGTCCTTTCCTACAAAAGTAACTTGATACTAACTGTTCTGCGACTTCCACATCCTAGGACTCTCAGGAACAGACGTTTATTTCTTTCTCATGCAGTGGTTCATTTCAGAGTTCAGGGCATGGATCACTTCCATCCTGTAGCTCAGGTCCTTGATCACCCAGGAGTTAGCATTCTCCACTGTACCCCTTGCATCTCATCAGCAGGGAGGATCAGTGGCAGTGGGAGAAACCTGGAAGGTTTCCACGATTCCCTCCTTCACTCCCTGGGCTGGGACCCAATTACAGGGCCAGCCTGGCTGTATGAGAGGAGAGAAATATGGTCTAGAGGGGACGCAAAAGGAAAGAATGAGGTGGAACCTAAAAATGAGCAACCAGTCAGTCTCTCCTAAAATACAGCTCAGAGTAATGAGAATTTAAGAGCACCAACACCCAAGGACAATTTGAAGCCAGTTTTCACTAAATGTTAATTCCAGTGCTTAACTGTAATCATGGATTTTTCAGTGGAGCAAAGAAATTATTGTTGAGTTTCTTTTTACTTCTTTTTAAAAATAGAATTTGTTTTTACAGACATTTTAGATGGTTTAGAAGGCGGAGGGGTTTCCCATCTGTACCTGCACCACGTACATCATCTCCCCTGTTCTTAGTGCCCCCCTCCCAAGTGGTACTTTCTGAAAAGTTGATGACCCTGAGTTGACACCATTATGAGCCAGAGGGGTTCGGGCAAATTGTAGTTTCACTACCTTAAAATTCCTCTGTTCTCCTCACTTCTGCTCAGAAGATGCCAGCAACCGCTGATCTACTTACTAACTCTACAGTTTGCCTTCTCCAGAGTGTCTCACAGTTGGACTGACGGTGTAGCCTTTTCAGACAGCTTCTTTTCCTCACTAATATATTCAGGACTCTTTATTGTTTTTATTTTTCAGGCTGCTGGTTGAACCCAGGGCTTTGCACATGCTAAGCACTGTCTTTCCACTATGATTTTTAGTTCTAAATCTGAGTCCAAGGGCAGGATTGACACAGAAGGGCTTTCTCTGTTCACCGTGTTTCTGGTGTCCTTTGGTGTGGAGAGTGGAGACTTTTCCTCAGAGTTTGGGTGGAGTCAAAAGCAGGCAGATAAAAGCCAGCGTAGATGGAATGTTTCTTGCTGGTTTTCGCCAAGGTCAGCTCTTTTTGTAATTCTGTTAGCACACGCTCAGTGGTGTCCCTGCACTTACACTGGCTGTGAAACCGTAGATTGCTTTTTCCTGCAATGTAGAAGTGCAGTCACTTCACGTGCTTGGGTCCCCTTTGCTTTCTGAGGGCTTCCTGTGTACCAGGGCTGTTTGAGCTGTAGCTAACAGGGCAATAGAAGCGCGGAGAAACTGCTCAGTAAAAAGTGTTGTTATGATAACCCTGCCTTTGCAAGTGTCCTAAGCCTTTCCTGGGACCTGAATCTCAAAACATGACTCAACACAACTCAGACTTTGGGTAGAGAGAGACACCACATTTTTTCCTAGGTCTTTTCTTTTTGCATTTCCCTTTCCTTGGAGAAAACTCAGACAGAGAAGTCAGAGCCAGAACAGGGGAGGGGGGAAGGCTGACAGCAAACCTAGGGGTTGGGAGGAAACCAGGTGCAAGTCTCTTCCTGCCTGGGGAGAACAGGGCTGTTCTCCCAACCTGTTCCTGGCTCTGCATCTGCCAGCTACCCAGAAGCCCAGGAGGTCAACTCCAAGGTGCAGCTCTGGCCTTCATGTTGAGCGTGGGCCCGTTATCCACCTCTCAGCCTCAGTTTCCTTAGGATTCAATGGAGGAGGGGTGCTGGCCTGGCCTCCACAGTTCCTCTCCCACTGCTATTCAGTGTTCTGGGCTCCTGCATGGGTTTCAAAATCAGACCAGCTTTTGTAGATTGCTAAGCTCCTGCAGGCAGAACCAAGAGCAGGCCAGGCAGGGTGGAGGGGTGGACTGCAGGGAGTTCTCACCACTGACTTGCATCCACAGCCGCTGAGACTTTCGTGCTAAAAGGCTGCTCCAACATCAGGACCTCCACCTGCCAGTTCCTGTCTGCCGGAAACCAGGTGGCTGAGGGACTCACTTTCCAGAAGGTTGAATGTACAGCCACACAGTCCAGCCCGGGCTCCAGAGCCCTCCCCCACCCCCTGGCCCTTGCCAGCCTCTTTCTGCTGGGGCTGCTGCTCTGAGGTCCAGGAATCTGTCCTGCCTGTGTCCTGTGGGTGCCACTGTCATCGCTCAGTGGGTTGGAAGTTTCAAGACCTTCAAGTAATGGCACTGGTGTCTGTTATTAAAGTGTTGATGTCTTCACTGGCCAGTTCTGTGCTGATCATTCTGGGCTGGGCTGAGCTTGGTTTGAGCTACCATCCAGCACCACCTCCCACTTCTGGACGAAAGTGGCGTCCTTGCTGTTGAAATAGAGGATACTTGTCATGTAGCTTGGAGAATGTTCTTGCTTCTGGCCCATCTTGCTTCTGTGGAGCTGACCTTTTGCTGGTATCTGCTGCTTGCAGCCCCCATCTCAGGTCGCATTACCACCATCTCCACACTCACACACAGGACTGCCTTAGCTGAGCCCCACAGTACCCTGTGTTGATCATCATGCCAATAGAGAAGCTACAGTAACTCTTTGGTCCTGGCCAACATCAGTCTCTTCAACAATCATCTTGTATGTGGCAAGAGGCCCACAGTGTGTGAAGAAGACAAGAATGTCACTACAGGCTCCTCTGTCTGTGGGAGTTCCTACAGGGTATGTCAGAAAGGCTACTGAAGCCCAGAATTTTCCCACCAGGGCTAACCTCCAGGCAGGGGCATCCTCAGGTTAGCTGGGGTAAATTTAGATGTCGTCCCAAAGCCTCATGCACTCATAGGAGGGTCCTTTGAAAGGTGACTGGATTTCAGGGGCCTTATAGCTGACTTGCTGTTAGGAGGTCTGGTCTGGTTGGAAGACGTGGGTCACTGGTGTGTGACCTGGAAGGGTTTATCTCCTTCCCCAGTTCCTCCATTGGTTCTTGGCTTCCTGTCCACCTCTGAGCCACTTTCCTCTGCTGTGCCATCCTGCCTTGGAGCCAGCCAACCATGGATTTAACCACGAGCCAAGATACACTTCTCCTTCTTTAAGTTGTGGGTATTGGATATTGTGTCTCAGCAGAGAGAAAAGTGGCTAAGACAGTAGGCAAAAAGCTAGGATCCTGCCTGGGCTAAGGCAGCTTCCTCCAGCCACATGCAGAGTAGATGGTGGGTCCCAGTCCCTTCCCTCAGAGAACTTATAATCAAAACAAAGCCACCAAGGCTGCATCAAACAGCAAGAAATCCATTAAGTCAACTACACACAGAGGTTCAGAGGTAATAAATAAGCAGGGCCTTCAGCTGGACTTGGATGAGTGGACTTTGGTGTAGTAAAAACTTGTGAAGATGTAAAACAATGTGGGTCTTTGCCATCCAAGATCCTGGCAGTGCCTCAAGAACAAAGCCATGATCAAGATGATCTCAGGGCCACTCACCACTGTTCACTTTTATATATTTCACCCTCTTCTCTTGAGACAATTTTAGACTTGCTGAAAAGTTGCAAAACCAGTATAGAGTTCCAAGATTCCTCTCAATTCAGTTTTCCTCATGTGCACATTGTACATAAACAAAATGTAGTTACTGAAACCAAGATTGAAACAATACTACGGACCTATAGACTTTATTTATATTTCCGTTGATTTTCCCTGATGCCCTCTTTCTGGCCCAGGATCCAATTCCTTTCAATCAATTCTCATATTTCCTCTGTCTCTTCCAAAGCATAACTATGGTAGCACCTATTTTTTAAGAACTTGATCGTTCAGTTTATTGGCCAGTTATTTTGTAGAATATTTTTCAGTTTGAGCTTGTTTGAAATTTTCTGATGATGAGACAGATTGTATCCACACACGATTGTTTAGTGTATTAGTACACGTGCACAGTCCGTAATGTTTACACTCCTGGTGGGAAACTGGTACATGCGCATGCCACATCTGCATTCCCTTTTGTCCTCTTTCCCTTCCCTCCTTCCTCTCCTCTGCTCTCCCGCGATCTCCTTCCTTGTCTGGGTCCATGCTTCCAGTGTGCGATGTTCACATTCCTGTGTGGCATTGGTACGTGCACGCAACGCACCCCAATTCCTTTTATTTCACTCCTTAGCTCCCCTCCCTCTCCTGTTCCCCTCCCCTTTGAAGATGAACCGTCTCCCCACTTCCTATTATCGTTTCTATGTTGCTCTTTATTTTCATTTTGGGTTTCTTACATAGGAGAAGCAATGTGGTATTTAAGCTTATGCGTCTGATTTATTTCACTTACCATTATAGTCTCAGAATATATCCATTTTCCTACCAATGACTCCAATTTCTTTCTTTATGGCAGAGAAGTGCTCCAGTGTGTATAAATACCACATTTTCTTCATGCATTTATCTGTTAGTGGGCATATGGGCTGCTTGCAAGGTTTAGCGATTATCAATTATGCTACTAAAAACATGAACTAAAAACAATTAGACACCCCAAAGTTTAAAGACCCAATCCAAACATGGGCCTCTGAAATGGATATACACTTCTCAGATGAAGAAGTACAGACAGCAAATAAATATATAAAAAATGCTCAACATCACCGGTCACTTGAGAAGTGCAAATTGAAACAACACTGAGACTTCACATCTCACTTCAGAAAGGAGGGCTGGCATCAAGAAATCAACCAACAACAAGTGCTGGTGGGGCCATGGGATAAAGGAACCCTTCTCCAGTGTTGGTTGGAGTGTAAATTAGCACAACCATCACAGAAATCAGTATGGAGAGTCCTCTAAAAACTAAAACTAGCATTTCCATTTGACTCAGCTCCCCCCACTTCTAGACACCTTCCCAAAAGAGTTAAAAGCATCATACTGCAGTAGCACATGATTGCGTTTTTTTAAAAGAACTAGATTTTGCTGATATAACAAACAGATCTTTGTAAAAAAAATCGTACAGTGGAAATTTTTTCTTCAGGATCAAAACTATACAGATGTTTCTGACTGGGCAGCTGTCCTCAGTAGCTCTCTCTCTATCCCACAATTCCAGACTCTCAAATGAGTGCTGTGCAGCACTTCTCTGGGGAGCTAAGAGAAAGGCTCTCCAACTACTTGGGAAGCCATAGGGCCAGGCCTGGCAGTGACATCCATCACTGACTAGAGCTCAGTCACAGAGCCTGGGAGAAAGCAGTCTATCCACACGCATTCTACAGGCTCTGTCTGAGAGGCGACATGGCTCAGTGGTCTGGGGCATGACTTCTAGAGCCAGAGAACATGGCTTCAAATCCAACTATGGACTTAGAGAAGCAGCCTCACCTCTGATATGCCTTAGTTTCCCCATCTGTGCGGTGGGGGCAGTGACAATACCTGCTGCATGAGGCACTTGGCACTTAGCAAGGAGCAAGTGTTATTGATCAGCAGGTGCCCGCAGTTTCAAAGCTGCTCCTTCAGTGCCGTAGGGAGGGGAGACCCCAGACACAGTGACACAGGAACCTGAGCACTCGTCCACTTCTCCCAGACCACATGACTGCTCTGAGGGCATAGTTCCTGCTTTGTTTCAAAATTTCCACTTCCAGATCCACAAGAAGCACTGACCCTATGACCTGGGGTGAGTGGCTTCTCTGCGTCTCATCTGTACCTCTATGGCTGATCTGCTCTAAGAACCTTCTGGAAGCCTCAGGGACCCTCTGTGAGGAGAAGAAGCAGCAGCACATTTAGGGAACAGCAGAGCCACACAAAAGGGCTTCCTGGAGGGTGGGGAGGGCCAGACCCAGAGGTTCTCACGGCACCGTGGGTGACTCAGGCTTTAGATGGAAGCCCATGGGAGCGGATGCAGGACCGGGAGTGGAATGGGGCTTCAGCTTTGGGAAGTTTTCCCAGACTGCAGGGTGCAGGCAGAAAGATGGCAGAAAGACAGGGCAGGAGACACAGAGAAACAGTGGGCCCTTGTCCAGATGCAGACACCCTGGCATCTTGCTACAATGCCCAGGAAACCCAGTGCTCTAGAAATGCACTTCTGTGGGCCACCACCGAGCTGCACTCTCCTGAGAAAGTCAGCCCCTTTCCTCAATCTCTTCCTGACCTCTCCTTCAACCCTGTACCCCGAGCCATGCAGACCTGGCTAATATTGAAACAGATGTTCCCTAAATTGGCCAAAAGAATGCAATCCAGTCCCGCCAAGGCACTAGTGAGCCCCATCAACAGCAAAGGTCTCCAGTCCCTTGGAATCCTGCAAAGCCTCACATGACCGTGATTGCCCCAAACAGAGAGGTCTTCTTATAGGAACACGGTCCCCCTTGAGCCAGGAGCACTCCTCCAGAGCTGTGAAACCAGGGCAGATCACGGTCAGCCAGACCCCACCCCACACAGCACCCATGCACCTGGTCTCTTTGGTTTTTTAATGGGCCAGCCTGACCCTTATCTTCAGACCTGTGCCCATTCCAGTCCGCGAATGGGAGCCCCTTCCCTATTTCTCTTATTTGCCTTTGTTAGGGGGCCTGCTGGATCTTTGCAGGTCTCTCCCTACCTTCATTTTCTCTTTCTTTCCTATTAAACATTTTTCCTCTAAATTTAAGCAAAATGCCTCAGTTTTAATGTCCATTGTCATTGAAGCCAAGACCTGTATGAGCTGGTGACAGGAGCACTCTGACACATCTAATATCACACGTAGGTCTATAAGTGTGCTTCAGTGAAGTTATTTCCATTCATTTAAGTTACTCATTGACTAATTTCTTTTCAAAGAAAAGTAGAAAGTATAACAGAAATGAAGCATAGACCTCTGAACAGGAGATGTGAAGCTCTCGTTTGGGTGGAGAAGTTAAAAGCAAGACACTATTTTTTTATCTTAGTATCACATGTGTTATATTTTAGAATTTACCTTTTACTTCTACATTATTTCCTTAACCATTCTACGCATATAATTGATTTCTGTTGTCTAACTTCATTGCTGAATATTTCTAGTGTGGTGTTCAATAGCTCTACCTCCACACTATTTAACTCTCTGCAGACCTAGGACTTAGGTCTTAGGGATCAATCTTAGGCTTCTTTATTAGCTGCTCTCTCCTCTCTCTCCTACCCTCTCCTACTTTGCTTGCTGCAAAGCACCGTGGAAGGGCAGAGGTGGGGTAAGTGTAGACTAGGGAGAGATTTTTGTCCTGAGATCTGATGAGTTTTCTGTTCTGGTTTGCAGTTCCTCTGAAGTTGTGGCACTATCTGCCTTCATGTTACGCTGGCACCATGGCTTTGTGTATATGGATTGAAAGTTTCCTTGTGTGTTGATTTGGGAAGATATATGGTACTGGGAGCTACACCACTAGATGGAGCCATTGCATTTAACTACTCAGAAGGTGGTGCAAAGTTGGAGCCTTAGAGAGCAAGGTTTCTGCAGAGATTAGTGTTAACATGAAACCAAGGACTCTGTACAGGGACAAGTCCAAAGATGCCTTGAGGACAGCTCTGGAATTTGACAGGGTGCAAAACTGTAAATATTTCATTTGTGAAGACAATCTCTCAGGTATTTGCTCACTAGAGGATGTCTAGGGAAACATATTCTAAAGTTCAACTATTCAAGTAATCAGAGACCACTACAGCCATGGTCCAACAGGACCCCCCTGTTACTTCAGCAAGCAGCCAACATTAGCATCATCCAGATGGTGCTTGTTTTTCAGGGATACAGAATGCAAAAGTTAGGGGGTTGTAAAGGCTTCCCTCCAGCCTACAGAAGGCCTGGGAGACCAGGCAAAAATGTGTGTCAGGGTCAGAGTCCCCAGCAGGAGTCTCTGACAGAATGCTGCACAGAGCTCTGAGAGTGACGCTAAAGGTGCAATGGAGACCCCAGGAAGTTAGAGATACCAGGAACATGGAGAATCTGCCGAGGAAAGCCAAGGCAATGGGTAAAGCCAGCTCTAGAGAGAGGCCGTGTACACTGCTTCCGGGCAGGCAGTCGAGCAAATCCTGTTGGGGCGGGCAGCTCAGACACCTGAAGTTGAGCTCACAGGGCAACATAAATGGCATTGTGAGGACAATTTGATTTTATTTTTGCAACGAAGTGCGTTTTTGTTGTTCTCTTTTTTCTTTTTTGCCCTTTTTTGTCCTTTTTTCCCCTTTCCTTCTTATCCCTTTATTTTCCCATTCTTCTTTTCCCCTTTCAACAAGCACTGATGATTTTATATGTGCAAAGGAGAATAGGAATTAATCTTCTTCACCCTGCATGTAGATGATCCAAACATAAGCCATCGACATATGGACGGTTCTGGTGTACTAGGAGCTTCCTTCAGTCTCCAATCATACTTCCTCCCCCTCTGGTTCCATTTGGCCACTCTCATAAACATTCTCTCAAATCTCTTCAACACTGGCCAAGATAATTCCAGCAGAGTCTGATCTCCTGCCTGTTTGTATCTACATATTGGTATTTTTCTTTTGGCATCCCCTTCTTACCAATGTACTCCCTTCCTTTTCCTCTTTCCTTTCGCCTACCCGTCCCTCCACATCCAATCTACCTATTAACTGCAGTATGGGACAGTCTTCATGGATAGAAGGGTGAAATTGTTAAAACAAGTTCTAATACACGTGGTGGATGTGTGGTTGGACCTATTGACGTTGGTATGATTAATAGGGATTGTCTTCTTGCAGCACAGCAGCCAAGCCTCATCCCATTGTCACCAGGCTGGGGTTGAGGGTCCCCAAGACCCAAATAAATAAACTATCTCACCCTTTTTTAGGATGGGCTTGCAAATTCACTGACTCCCACTGTGGAAAAACAATTTTCTTAGCACACCAGAGACATGAGAAGAATTCATTAGACAAAGATTTCAGGGCACACTCAAGAGCCAACCACAGGAACTCAGAGAAATCAGACATACTGTGAGCCAGGGCAGGGTATAGTGAAGAGGTACCTTCAAGACGAATGATCTAGGATGCATATTACCCCTGTCTGTCAAGTTATCCATCTGGCAAGTTAGGTCTGAGTGCAAACCATCTACACGTGAGCAAGTTGAGATCTGCTGGTCAGCAATATTGCTTCTTCCTTGAAAGTGGAGAAAGTGTAATTTGCAGATGAAAAGGACAAGTCCAGAGCCCAGATTCACACGTTTACTGTGTCTTTAAGACCTTCAGGAACTTTTTTGAATAAGTTTCCTGTAAGGGAAAAATGCTTGAGTAATTTTTGTGTCTTGAAGCTGCAGTTTAAAATACAATTTTAAAATCTTGATTTTCTTGTTTCCTTTCTCCCTAGTTTTGTTTCTTCGATTCCACTATTTAACTGAATAGGTCAAAGAGGGAGATAAATACCAAAATCCAAACAATGGTCATTCCACTGGGAAGCAGACAGTAGCCAAACACATCTTTATTCTAGGAAAAAAAGTCTTCTGCTCCAATTGATCCTCAACCTTCAGCACGAAAAATAGAAACACAAGAAAACAAGGCAAAAAGGCCTCCAAAGCTCTCAACTCCCCAAGAGCTGATCCAAGGGGCAAACATGGGGAGGAAATTAAAAACAAATGGCTGAACTATATTAAGTGATAAAAGAAGAAATAACAACAAAACCAAGTCAATAAATTACTGGTAGAGCTCAAAGATGATACAACTCAGCAGGTAATGGATTTAATAAGCAATGTGATCAGTGAACTTAATGAGGACAATGACCTAGCTCATCTAACATATAAAACATGAATAACCTGGACAGCAAAGAATTGGAGCCCATGAAAATGTACTAATCTGAAACCCTGGAGACAGAAAATCCTATCGAAAGTACGAGCAGCAGAAGTGGCCACTGTGAAGAGATCACAGGACTGGAAGATAGAGCTGACACAGGTGGTGATACACTCAGAGATACCTTTAAAAAAGGAGATCATGGGAAATGGATCCAACGACTGCAAGATTTTTACAAAGAAAACAAGCCTAAGACCAGTAGCAGTTAGAGAAAAATCAGAAGATGGCAAAAATGGCACCAAAAATCTGTTGACAGAAATAATGGCAGAAAACTTTCTATGCAAGGGAAATAATTCAATGTACAGGTAAACAAGGCACTGGAACCCTAAACAGCCATGACCAGAGAAGAACTTCTCCATGGTATATCATAGTTAAAATCCTAGAAGTCCAACCACAGGGCAGAATCTTAAAAGCTGTTAGAGTAAAACAAAATTACCCATGTAGTAAACGCTGAAGATTTCTCAACACGAACTTTAAAGGCCAGGAGAGCTTGAAGTTCTTCAAGCCCTACAAGACAAATGCACAAACCAAAAATACAAAACCACTTTCAATTAAGATTAATATATTCTGCAAAACTGTTTTTCAAAACTGAGGGAGAAATAAGACCTTCCATAACAAAGGGCACCTTAAGACACCCATGTCCAACAAACCAGCACTCTAAAAAATACACAAGGGTGTCCTAGACAGAGACAATAAAGACATTATCTTGGTTTCTTTTCTCTCTTTGCTGAGACAAAATACCCAACACCCAAAATGAAAGAAGGAAACGTTTATTTAGCTTACAGTTTGTGGAGGTTTCATTCCACACTTGGCTGGTTCTGTGGCAGAGCAGCACATGGCAGAGGGCAAACGTTCATCGCAGCAGAGCACAGCACAAACAACAAGAACAAAAGGGAGGAATGGCTGCAAGCAACCTCTTTGCTTCCCTTACGTTGTAAACAGCCTACCCCCACCCAGGGAGTGTGTAGCTCTCACATAACCTCCATGCCCTCTACTTCCACAGGCTGAGGATGTATGCAAAGTAAGCACCCTGGCTTCCTGCTGAATCACTTAGCCAAACCTCTGGACTCCCCAAGTTGACACAATGTATCAACCATAACAGACATCAAAGCAAAAAGGCCCACTGGAATGAATACAGCAAGCAGGGTGAGCGCTGAGCATAAGGGAAAATTAAAGGAATCAGTTAACAGAGAAAAAATGCAATGACAGGAATCAGTGACTACCGTTCAGTATTAACTTGCAACAGAAATTGTCTTAACTGCTAAAACAGAAGACATAGATCAGCTTGGATTAAAAAGCAAAACAAAATAGTAGGCTGTAGATGAAAGACACAGTTAATTCAAAATGAAATTTAAAGCAAGCAGGACTTCAAGTCAAACTGTGGGGTGGTGGTGCATGCTTGTAATCCCAGCACTCGGGACACTGAGGCAGGAGGATCATTGTGAGTTTGAGGCCAGCTTGGGGTACAGTGAGTTCAAAACCAGCCTGAACTGAACAGCGAGACCTATCTCATAAAGACAAAAAAACCTTCGAGAAGAGGCAAAGAAGATCACTACATGTTAGTGAAGGGAACAGCTCAACAGGAAGAGATAACAGCTATAAATATATGCATCAAATATCAGCATACCTACCTTCATGAAACAACCGCTATCGGACAAAATAGATTAGATAAATATCGACGCAATCATAAGGGGAGACCTAAATACACCACCATTACAAATAAATCAACTGGATCAAAAAAAAAATCAGAGCTGAACCACACCTTTACACAAATAGATGTAGGTATTTATACAGTATTCTACCCAACAACAGAATAAATATTCTTCCCAGCAGTGCATGGGACTTTCTCCAAAATAGATCACATACTAGTCCATAAAGCATGCTTAAATAAATACATAAAACAAAAAGGAAAATTACTATATACACATTATCACATCAGAGTGCAATGAAACTAAGAATCTATGGCAAGGAAACCACAGAATACTTGCAAATACATGGAGATAAAACCAACCATCTCGCTCATTTGTTTTTATGTAAATTTTACCTTTCTAAACTGTATTTCCTTGGACAATTGTAACAATGATAACATGAATAACAGGTGAGCATATTTGTCAATTATAGAACCCTAAACCAATGTTGTTGTTAATTATCGGCCTAGTATAAAGTATTTTTAAAAATTTTGTTTAACAGATTACAAAAGAGCTTTGGCCTATGGTTGAGCTGGCTGGATCCTCCTAATTCTTCCTCTTGACCACTTTCAGAGCCCATGTTGAGGGTCTCACACACGCAGATGCCTGTGAGTGCCTTGCTCACGCTCATGGCCACAGCAGGCATTCTTAGTGAGGACACCACACTGCCTCACCTTTTGTCATATTTTAGTCCTTCCTGAGCTCACTCCAGATCTAAAGGAGCACTGTGGGCATTTAGTGAAGCTCTTCTGACTGACTTGGCAGATTTTCTACACAAAAGTTTTACAAATCTCCACACGTGCAAAACGTACAGTCTCCCTACTTAATCTTTTTGCTTTTTGCAGATACCAACCCACAAGTAAGAACTTCCTGATTCATAACCTCCAGGCTTTCCTGTACATGCCTGAATTCCGGGAAGGCAAAGTCCACAAGCAGGAGTGGCACATGGGAATGGTGAAACAGGGCAGATCACTGAACCCACTTTAGATGCCTTCTTTTTTCTCTAGCATTTACTTCTATTTCTAGATTTCCAGTGTTATCGAGATATAATTCATGCAGCACGCAGTTCACTCCACAAGGAGTAAGTGTGGAAGTCTTCCACAGACTGATGCCGTCATCCTCACCTTTGGGTCCGGGCCCCCTTCAATCTCAGTGTCCTACCGGCCACCACCACGACCACACACGGGGCGCCTCCATCCACACCCCACACAGAGGCGAGCAGGATGGCAAGCAGGAGGCTCCTCCTGAGGGAACACATGCTGTTCTGCTTCTCCCACTCAGCTTGTTTGGGTTTTGCAAGCTGAGGAAGAACACCTTGTGGACCTTTGTGACTCTGCATCTTGCACCTGACACCCTTTCTTTCAGATTCACTCTCTCAAGCATCTTAGAAAAAACCTGCCAAAAAAATGCAACATCAGAAAATATATATACTCAGCTCATACCAGATTTCTTTTGCTCAGTCTCTGTCCCAAGCTCAATAGCACAATTAAAAAGTTATCTTTGCTCTCTTTAGGGTGAAGGAAAGGGTTCCGAGGCATGGAGAGAGCCCAGTCACAGATGGTGAGAACAGGTTTGGGTGAGGTCTATCCGCTCTGCCGCGGTGCAGGGCGTGAACCTGACCACACCATCCCACTGCTTTCAGCCTCAGATTTCATCTGCGGGGAGGATGGCAGAGACCCCTGCCCAGGATGAGGCCCAGGACTGCTGTGTGTGACGCGCCTGCCAGGGTGTGAACAGGGAAGGTCACCCTCCTCTGCGTGTGAGCAGAAATGGCAAGTGCTCTCTTCTGGTGCAGCAGGGGCCAGCTGCGCCCTCAGCTTGCTGCCTTTGTATGAGTGTGTGTTTGCAGCACGTAAGGATCACATTCACCACGGGGGTCTGCGCCTGTACTCACATCTCCCCCTTCTCTGTCCCCTTCTCCTCCCTCCTCCTTGCTCCCCCCACCTCTTCTTCCCTCCCCATTTGCAAAAGATCCATTTCCATGTTTTCTCTTCAGTTCTTTTTTTATAAACCTCCTTGCCTTTCCTTCCCTTCTCCCTCCCTCCACCTCTTGCTCCCCTGCCCATTTGGAAAAGATCTCCCTAATTCCTGTTATCTATCTGGTAAAGGATCCCTTCTTCACTGCTGGCTGGAATAGAAACTGGTGTAACCATTATGCAACTCAGTATGGAGGGTCCTCAGAATGGAAATCACACCCGGCCCAGATATTCTCCTTTTAGGTACCCTTCCAAAAAAAGTTATAGTCATCATAGTTCAGCGATCCATGCATCACCATGTATATAGCAGCACAATTTATGCCAGCTAAATCTTGGAAACACCCTATATGCCCACTGACAGATGACTGGATAAAGAAAATGTGGTGTTTATACACAAGGAGTACTACTTTACCATAAAGAAGGATAAACTTGAGGCATTTTTAGATAAATGGATACATCTTGAGATCATGATATTAAATGAAATAAATCAGACACATGTTTAAATGCTGCATTGTTTCTCTTATATGTGAAACCAAAAATATAAATAAGGAGCAAGATAAAGGATATACCTCTTACTTTAAGTTTTTAATTTTTATTAGTACATGTTTGCAGTTCATAACGATTGCATCCATCCTAGGAAGTTGGTGCATGAACGTAACACACCTTCATTCTTTTTCCACACCCTTCTTTCCCATCTCTGCATCTCCTGGTCCCTCCCCTGCAGCGACACGTCTGTGCCCTGTTGTCCTACTATCTACCTTTTATTTGGTGCTTTACTTATGCTTTCCACATGTAAGGAAAACCACGTGGTGTTTCAGACCGTGTGTCTGATTTATTTCCCCTAACATCATGGTCTCACGGTGCCTCCACTTCCTACACACGACTCAAGTTTGTCCTTCTTTATGGCAGAGTGGTGCTCCGTGGTGGGTGAACAGCTCACTTTCTGTAGCCCTCCCCCTGCTGATGGGCACGGAGGCCATGGCACCTGGTGAGATGCTGTGCGTATGACAGTGACACTGTGGATGTGAACATCTGGGAGCTCAGACACAGATGGGCTCACACCTTGTTTTCCTGCTGCTGTCACAACCAAAGGCGCATCTGAGGGGCACCAGGTTCACAGAAGCCCTCAGAGGCTTGGACCCCACGAGAGCCCCCAGAGTCCCCTGTACCCTGGAGAGGAGAGACGTGCATGTCTCCGCCTTCACTAACTCCTCACTGAAATGCAGTCTTTTCCCTTTGACACATGGACTTTACACTTAAAGCGCAGCCCCTGCCCTGATGGTAGCGCCTGCAGATATGTGAATGTGTTCTCTGTTTTCACCAACTACCTCCACCACACCCTTGTCAGTCCTGTTTATAGGTTCTGGTGACAGGTGGGTTCGTGCTGTTCCACACCTTAGGAGACTTGTGTGGCTATATTTAAATAAAATTGTGGTCTTGCATGGGTCACTTATTTATTTTTGTGTGAGAAGAGGCTCATGGGCTCCACCAGCCTACTCCAGTCTCAGTGCCCAGATAGAGTTGCCACCCCACTTTCAAAAACTTGCAAAGCCACCAACACCTTTCTTAATCATGGTTGTGATGGCACTGTGTATGCTAGATAAACACACACACACACACACACACACACACACACATACACACACCATTGTCCGGCGCCGCTCCCGACCCGCAGAAGGCAGCACGCAGACAATCGGGTTCTGTAACGTGTTTCTTTATTGGACACAGCACAAACCCCACAGGAGTCCACTCTGCGTGGCTCCTTCCAGGCTGCTGCCCGTTCCTTTCCGTTACAGCGACTTATATAAGAATGGTTAGCAAATCACACTATGCCACGTGGGCCTTCAGGATAGGTTTTTAGGCGGAGTAAGCAGGTACCTTTGTAAATATGGTATATACAGAGTCAGCAACAAGAACCAGGAAACAGGATATGGGCGCCATCTTGGTAACACGGTGGGAGGGGCTGATTCCAAGGAGACTAACAGCAAGCCCTCACACCGGCTCCCAACACACCATGTGGGCAGCATATACGGTGAATGTTTAAATTAAAAGAAATTAATATAGTAAAACACACATCGCCATGAATCCCCTTCAAGGTCTCCCCCTTACTTCAGCCCTACTCGTCCCATCATCCTTGCCACCTTCTGAAGCAGCTCTGGAGTCCTCTTTCTTGATGTCTTTATGGGGTGTGATCCAAACTGCAGTGAGTGCTGCTGCCCAGTCCCAGCCAATGAGAAGGCAGCTCTTGAAAAGATGGTGGTGAGTCCTAATGCTCCTTAATCACTGCATCGTGCACTGTGCTTCCTGCAGATTGTCCTCAGAGTCAAAACGACCAGGAAAGGTACACATTTGAACTGAGCTCTGGGCACAGAAGCAGCCTTGACAGTACATCTGAAGACACTCAGGAAAGAGGGCTCCACAGCTGCTGTAGAAAGTGAACAGAATGATGGGCTCCGTGATGTGAAGTGAGGGGGAGGATTTTGAGAGGATTCCTGCCAATGTGTCTTTTACTTTAAAAAGTTTTAAAAGTATACACATTCGTACCTTATACCTTATGTACTTACTACTTTTTATATATTACAATTTTCTGACATCTGAGAAATGAGACAAAATAAACTATGTATTTTCTTTTTCTCCTGCAGAGACAATGTCCTTCTCAGGGCTAATCAATTCTTCAGGACACCAGACAGGGCGGCCTTGGCCATGTCTTTGATATGCAGATTTGAGATTCCAGAGCAAGACCTCCTCTCTCTGGCCCAGATACTGAGGGGTGATATTTCTCTGCTTTAATCATCCTAGGCCACACACAGGGCGTGAAGGGGCACCAAAATGATCCAGACCGCCAGACCTCAGCTGTTCGCACTTTCCTGTGTGGCCTGTCCTGAGTGGCTCTGTGTGGTATGCTACGGTCCTGTTTCAACCCTTGAGTAGCACATTTGTTTAGCTGAGCCTCTGCTTGTTCTCCTGTGGCCATTCAACTCATTCTATCCTAAAAACATAGAAAACATGCTGCTCACATAGGCCACCATGGAAAACCATTTGTCAAAATGAGGGTGTTGACCTCTTCCATTCAGGACCTGTGCAGCTTCCTCTATGTTATGCTTCACTGGGAGAGACACCCATGCATACTGGAGGGGGAAAAGGCTCAAAGCAAGCAATGTAGACTATCAAGTTGACGTGTGATGTAAATACCCCGTGGCGTTTTCCGCATGGCTTACGGGTTAAGCGGAAAGCCTTAAGTGGTAGCAAATTGCTGTTCTCAGATGCACAGCAGTGGCTCCCCAGCATGTATTCCCAGTGCTAATGGGTATAAGCTTGGCAGGCACCAAGGGTGCAAGAAAGAAAACCAGTGGTTCTGCCTGCCCTGGGCTGGCAGAAGAAGACTCTGCTGGGTGGTATAATCAGAGAGCAAAGGGAGCTGGTTGCAAAGAAAAATTTCCCAAACCAGATGTTACACAATTGGCCTTGAAGCACCTAATAGCTATATGCTGACACATAGAATAATAAATATAACTTTACATACATGTTGTATACATATGTGTAAGTTTTATATGTTACAGATATGCGTAATTGTCATATGCTGTTAATTGCTTGTCAAGCTGTAAATATATGCAGGGTCAAAGGGTTTGAACGAAAAGTTCTTCTAGAGTCCTGCAGCTGTCACAAAGAAGTGAAATCTCTCAGAACGAAAGTGCTACCAGCTTCCTGAACCTGGCCCTCTGATCCTCTTTCAGTTTCTGAGGAGAGTTCAGAATCTGCTGGTCACGTGCTATGTGCCTGGTCACAAAAGCAGAGAAGGCACAAAGACACAGGCCAGGGAGATGGAAGGGTCTCTCCGTTGACCCCTTCCAGGGACACCCATGGCCCGGCTCTCAGTGCCTGCTCCCCAGCTCCAGGGTGGCCAGCAAGTGTCCATGCCCAACCTCACTGCCCCGGCAGAGGAGCCTCAGACCCCATCCAGGACAAGAGCCGCTCTGGCCTCTGAGGGAGCCCTGGGCTCCTGGGGTTCCAAGCCCTGCACAGCCCTCGGCTTAGCTGCATCTCCAGACAGCTCTGGGCTTCTGGCAGTCACTGTCCCTTGTTCCATCCTTCTCTGTTGGGGAGGCTTTGTCCTGTCCCAGGGACCCTGGAGACAGCCACCTGCCCCTCCCTCAGGGGAAGCTTGGATCCAAGGCCCTAGCACAGGACACAGGTGGACAGGTGGACACAGCAGTGGCATCCAGCACCCTTTGTCACCTTCTGTGAGCCAGGAAGCGTTTCTCTGCATGTCTGTACACATTCACTGGTCATGTTGGTGCTGGGAAGAGGAGCTGAGAGTAGAGGCGGGGTCCCTGGGTCCCCTTCAAGAGCAGTGAAGCCCACTTCCTGCAGTGCCTCCCCTAAGCTGCCTCCCTCCCCAGCAGCCTGCAGGATGCTGAGCCAGCCTGTGTGCATGCCTTTTGGGGAGAACTTCATGTACAAATCACAACACTCACATAATTGCCAACCACCTGCGAGATCACGCTCATCATCCATATTTTACGTTGAGAAAACCCAGGTTCTGCACACGGCAGAACCGTGACACTGACCCGGGCTTCCAGCCTCCGGGTTCCCTGGGGTCAGAAGCAGCGTGTTTTCTGAATGCTGTCACCACTGTGAACTCAGGGGCTGGTTCATAGCAGTGAGACCTGTGATCAGCTCAGTCTTCAGGCAGAGGAGAATTTCCCACAGAGCGCAAATACCAAAACCTGCCCAACAAAGAAGATGTGAGGAGGTACACAGAGCTTGCAGCTTCTGAGTCACACCAAGCTTCCCCGTATGTAACAGCCGTCTGAAAGCCAGAACTCAGACAAGAATGTTTATCTCATGGAAACTGTTTACCCTGCCAGACATTCACCACCTGCAGTTTCTGTGGTCAGAAGCCCCACCTCTCTGTACCTGCCCTGGCCATGCCTGTTCTGAATCTCAAATCCATCAGTGGGGCTGGACCCTAGTTTTCCCTGAACCCAACATGGCTCAGGACATGAAGAAGACAGATGGCTCCGCTGCTAGGACTGTGCCCCACACCTGCCCTCTGACTTCCCTCCAACTTCACCCAGCACTGGATGTCCACTGGGAAGAGCCCATGGATGCCAGAATGGGTCCTCTTCCTGGGTGCTTAGCTTTGCAAGGGAACCAGCTCCAGCCACACACTCGGCCAGTGTAGCAGCTCTTCACCTATGGCTCTCAGCAGGCTTGGCACTGGACGCCTGGTGTGCTGGGTGCCTTTGGAGATCCAGCCCCACTTCCTGCCCAGGCCACTGAAGAGCCGTGGTTCAAGCATCGACTCCTCTAATCAGGGAGACTCCCTCAGGAGGAGAGGGCTCCCTCCAGGAAGGGGCTGCTTGGGAACCCCACTGGTCCCCAGCTCCCCCTTCTGGCTGAGGACACAGGACAAGACCACGGCGTATCTGGAATCAAGGATCCTCACGGTCTCCTGACTGTGGGGTCTCGTCAGCTGCCCTGTGGCCTGGTGACCAGCTGGTCTGGCGGGGGCGGGAATCAGACCCACAGGAGCCAATGATCCAGGGCCTCGGTAGGAAGTAAGCTCTCTGTGTGAGAGGCTGCAAGATCGTGAAGGGAAGGAAGTGAGCACAGAGACCTTGGTGTGGAAGCAGCTGCTCTTCTCAGGGACAGCGAGTCTCGTTAGATCGTCACGAAACACCTCGAAGTGCAGCCGGCTCCTGGTGTCCCGACAGAGGGAAACAGAGGGACAGGGTTGTGGGTGAGTGTTGAAGAAAAAGATGATTCAGCATCACCAAGGAGGGAAGGAAGACTTTCCCCGAGGGAGGCTTAGAGGACAAGTCTGGGAGAGAGGGACAGAGATGAGCTCACGCCAAACCCTGCACGGGTGGCTGGGGGTTGACAGCCCAAGCAGGGCAGGGGCTTAGTGGTGGTGCAGTATCAATGGCAAACTCAGAGCTGGAGTTCTGGCCCAGTGACCTAAGTTTCTCCCTGAAGACAGTCAGGGGCTTCCGCATCAGCTGGGGCTAGAGGACCATGAAGGGCTGAAGCAGACACCAAGTGTCATGGAGTTGGAGTAAACTGACGTAACAGGACCCTGGCTGAAGTGGGTCATTCGGGAGACAAATGTGAATGTCCGAGTCAAGTCCCCCTGAGAAGAGCACCCAGAGTCCCCCCAGGAGACCTCAGGGGAGGAGAGCATCTCTGTCAGCAGCAGGGAATGAAGGGGGTCTCTCAGAGCTGTATCCAGGGTGAGGCTGACTGGAAGGTGGCCCTTCTCCCCCCGAGGAGCATTTTTACCTGGGATGTGGAGGAAAGTACTGTTTCTGGTCCCAAGAAAAGCTGTTCCCTTTGGGAACCTTTGGGAACCTTTGGGAGTCTTCTGCAGGCAGAGTGTGTGTCAGTGAGGCACACCACTCAAAGACAGCGAGTTCCCTGACAGTTTTCTCGGCAGTGTGCCCCTTCTCGTCCTTCACACCCCACCTCTCATAGCTTCCTGAGGTGAGGCCTTGGCAGCTTGCAGATGTAATCACAACACGAGTTAGCCCACAGCCAACTTTCTGTGCCACAGAGGGTGTGCTGAGGACCGCTCCGGAGGTTACCAAGTTCTACTCCAAGACAGAGGAGTGAGGGGCCACAGCTCTCCTTTGGCTGTGACAGACCAGCTTCGGCCTAATGGCCTATGGTTTCTGACTGTATTTCTGCTCTGTGGCCTTCAGGCTGGGGTCATCAACACGTCACTGATCCAACCAAGGTCTTAGCTGAGGCTGTGCCGTAAGTCTGGCCTCTGGACCTTACCCATTCTGTGCCAGACACCATCTTATCTCAACTGGTCCCCCAGGCAGTCAGGTGCTGCCCGGGAGAAAGCTTTGTCTTAGGAGACAAAAGAACCATAAATGGATATTAAGCCATGACTCAGACTTCCGGAGGGTGAATCCAAACATGGTAGGAGAGGTGGGGGAACTCATTAATCCCAAAGGCAGGGAGGCCAGGATTTCCACACAGGTTGGCAAAAGCCAGTCTCTTTGAGTGAAGCATGGGTGATAGATTTTTAGGAAGAACATCAGAAATCTTGTAGCCAATCCTCACTGTGTTTTGTGGGGTGTGAGGAAGGGTATTCAACCGACATTTGTTCTGGGAAAGGATACTGGATGCCCACCTTCCGCTACAGGTCATTTCCGTGAGTACCACCTCCGAGGGCTTGGCAGGTCCTCTGAGAATTAGGTTCTGTCCCCGCAAGCTCTTTGCTCATTTCATTGGAACAAGAAGAACCTACAAGGTTGGAATTCACACTTCCCAGTGCCTTTGGAGTGTGGTGAACAACCTAACACTCGGTGGGAGGGCTGAGTGGAGTTCGGAGGTGAGGCCTTTGGCTTCAGCCACTCACTCCCATTTCAAACAAGTGGCCTGACCTAGAGTTTAAGTCCTAACATAGCCTAGCATATAGCAGGCAGAAGGGGAAGGAAACGTGGCAGAGAAGGACTCTAGCCTGTCTCCTGGAGAGGGGAAAGTGGGTCCTGGCTCTGGGGAGGAAAGGGAAGAAGGGATGGGGTCTGTGAGAAGAAATGCTGGGGTCTGCAGTGGGAACAGCTGAGAATGGCATCCACAGGGCACCTCGTAAGGCCCACAGAATTCAGGGAGTGAGTTTGGACTCTGCAGATTGTGAAACGAAGCCCAGAGGCAAGAAAGCAGCCTACTTCCTGCTCCACCCAAACGGACATTCAGAGTCAGGTGTCAGCTTAGCATTTTTCAGGAAGATTAGGGCACTTGAATTCCTGCCAAGACTGTGTCTTATTTGTGGTGCTTTCACTGCTGGGCTGTTTGACTACTGGTCTTATAAAGGTAAGTGGGAGTGAGGGACCGAGAGTGCCACCTTTCCTCTCCTGTTCAGGAGAGAACGCATTCCTCCCTTCCAGCTCAGAACCAACCCTTTCTGAAGACCAAGTATCCTGAGGGTAAGCATTTGTATTGTGGGGTAGAGGCTGGCTGCTAGGAAGGTGGCTTTGGATCTGAGAAACCCGTGCCTTTAGCCAAGGGCTGCTTGTCTGAGTCAGATGGCCCAAGCCTCTGTATGCACAGACCGTCTCCATGGGCTCCTGCTCACTTGAAGAGTCATTTGTGCATCTTGCCTGTCACCCCATTTCAGATTGGAGAGCTCCAACACCTTGCACACTGCAGGAAAAAATCTCCTTCATAGAAAGCCTTCCTGGGGAAGAAAGCTCATTTCCCCTAAGGGCCTTCAGTTGTCTTTCGCCAAAGGAATGTGTGAAGGTGTGCATGCATGAATGAGTAGAACCACTGACTGCCCTTGGCTTGCTAGGTGAGACCTCTTCGCCACCATCTGGGCCTTTTCAGTGTGTCTTCGGTGTCACCATGCTCCCACCCTCCACCTTGAAGAGCCTCTTTGCCATCTGTGTCTTCACTGCCTTCCTGCTCACCACTGTGGGTACGAACAAACAAATGACCCTTTCTCCCAAAGATGGACAGGGTGAGGTGGGCAAGAGTGTCCCTTAGGACAGTACTGCTGACCACAAGCCGCCAGGGCTCCATCAGGTCCCTGGGGAGGCTTCGTGGCACCCTGATTGCTAGGAATCAGGTTGTCTATTGCAGACATCAACTACATGCTCCAGAGTTTCCATTCTTGAGTTTGCCTTTTGCATAGCACTTGTTTCCCCCTTAGAGAGTTATGCATGCACACGCTGCTCCACGGAAGAGTGCGGTTATGACTCATCCACGACCTGTGACACCTCCCAAGCCTGCTTCAGCCTCGAGCAAAAATTTAAAACATCAGGTGAGCCACACCTGCCGCCGCCTGTGCTGCCGGGCACTCGGGGCAGACGGCAGAGGCCCGGAGAGTGAAGGGCTCGCCTGGCTCACAAACGTGAACTGTTTGTTCCCTCTGGCATCTTTCCTTTATCTTTGCATCTGCCCACAAAGTCCTAGCAGCATAGAGCTGGAGTGGGGCCAACACAGACTCTCTGGGGACGGGGTCAGGTGGTCCCGGTCCCCACCTCAGCTCCTGAAGTCAGCTGGCAAATGATTCTCCTTTTTGTGTGTGATCCAGGCATCTCCCAGGGAGCCCCCTTTCTAGAAACCCCTTCTCTGTGGTTTGCCCTGGGAAAGGGACCCCCCATGCCGTGCTCTGGAAACATGGAAAAGTTAAAGACCAAGGGAATAAAGAATCTGGCCTTTGGAGCACAACTGCCTGTCCGTGCTTCAGCTTCCTTGATGCTCAGGAGGGAAAACCTCTTTGGGGTTTGGTTCTGTACAGGGCAGCTCACCGCCTTGTTCCAGGAGAAAGGCTGTTCTTCAGGAGCCTGTACTCCACTGGCTTTCTCGGCGACAATGGGGGACAAGAAGACGTTCAGCTACAACCATCGGTGCTGCCACAGCCAGCACTGTAACAAGCAGGACGTCCCCTGTGAGTGCCCCTCCCCCAACCTTCTCCCAAGCCCTGGGTTTCCTGTCTTGTCCCTGACTGTTTCTGCTTCCGGACACCAGGCGCTTTGCTTGCTGACCCCTCTGCTCTCCACAGGTGGTCCCCATGAAGGGCAGCCTGGGTGGCAGAGGCTGACCCCTGTGGGTTTTCTCTAAGGGTAAGCCTGTAGGTTTAAACACTTTGCCCTGCCATTCCAGCAGAGAGACTGTCCTGCCTATGAAATTCCACATCCCTTCAGCAGCATCTTTAGACCACAGATCATTTTCTCTCCTGATATCAGCAATTTTTCCCCAGACAGGGCACAGAGGGGTGATTGGTGAAAGGAAAGATAACGCTGGATTCCTATAAGATCTTTCTGTTTTAATTGTGTTTTCCCCTTCTAATAACCTCTTCCCACACCATGCTAGTTGTACTTTTTTTGAGGGTTATGCTATTAGGGAACATCATACTCTTGGCAATTTTCTTTCTAGTCCTCAAGATACAACTTTCTTTCTTCATTCAGTGTCCCAGGAGTCCAACCCCAATGGCATTGAGTGCCCTGCTTGCTACAGTGAAACCGGCCTGGCCTGTAACCCAGTCCCCTTGAAGTGCACAGGGGCAGAGACGAAGTGTGCCGAGGTGATGGGCACAGGTATGGCCCTTGCCCATGCACTCCGGGGCCCCTCTCTGAGGGTGCAGCCCAGGAGTGTCTATAGCTGCAGGTCAGAGATCTGGGCTTGGCACAGCACGGTGGTTCTTGTTATATTGCAGTCATGGTGGTGCAGGTGCTGTGGTTGCTGAGGGAGGACCTGCTTCCCAGCTCACTGGTGGCTTCTGGTGGCCTCAGTTCCTCTGTATGCGGGCCTCTCCACAGGCTGTGGGGGTCCTCCAGACACATCAGCTGGCTTTCCACTGAGGTAGTGATGAGACCCAAGGAAAGAGGACGCGCTCAATAGTTTAATCTCAGAAGTGATGTGTCATCATTTCTGCTTCTCCACTTGGTCCCAGAGACCAACCCAAGAACTTCCTGCCACAGAATGGGAGGCAGCTACCCAAGGCACCACTGCTAGGAGATGGGAAATGCTGGGGACCCTCTTGAAGGCTGACATTTACATATGGCAAGGGTGCTACAGGGGCAAGTGGGTGGCTGTCCCTCCAAGGTTTGGACGAAGTCATTGCAGGCAAAAGAAGAGAGGACAGGAGAAAAGTAGAGGAGAGGGTGATTCTTCATGGGGCAGTCCCTGAGACTTCTGGACATGTGTGTCACCTTGGTATCTAGGAATGGGACTTTGGCTCATTGGCCATGAAAGGGTGACACTTCAGTTCTGGTTGTCATTCACTACCCTCATTGCTATTACCCCAACCTCGTGAATAAGCACTTAGTTTATGCATGGTGTCATTCTGCATCAGTAAACAATTTGTAATTTTTCTGAGCAGGAGAATATCTACCCGTGGTGAAGGGTGCACATGCTCTTTAGAGAGGAAGTGGGATGGTGCAGTTAGATGCAGCTTCTATCTATTCTTTCTTGATCAACATCGGAAAAAGTTTCATGGAATTGGGAACTAGCCAGATGATGAGACTGAGAGTTTGATGAAGACGAAGGCAAATTGTGCTTTTAAAATTGTCAAGAAGTATTCATTGGACATATTAATAGATCAGTGAAATAATGTGGAGATAACATATTTCATATAAGTAATTTACTCATAGCTTGGTAACTGGTAAATAAGTAAATGCCAGAAACCTATGACAGTTCAACCTTATGGTTAAAATTGTTATCTTGTCCCTTCTGCTGATAGTGAGTTTTCTAGTAGTTTAATTTTATACTCAATTATGTGCTTTTTTTTAAAAAAAAGGATTTTGAAGGAGAGTTTGAAATTAGCAAGATAATGGTCCTTTGTCTAGACAAGTAGGGATGAATGGAGGCAGTGGGCATCGCGTCATGCAGGGCACAGCAGAGGGCTGGGGCTGTCCACAGTGGGACAGTCATTCTGCCCCGGTTAACACAGGAAGAGCAAACACGCTGTGAGTTTTCACAGCCTTGTTACCCCAAGGAGCTCAGAACCCCCAGGAAGAGAGGCTCTCACTTTCAGGGAGCACCTCAATATTTCCCCCTGGTTTCTCCAGGGGGGCAAAGGTGAGGGAGAGGACAGGTACCCTAAGAAGGTTTCTAGTTGAACACATAGGGTGCAACCTTCAGTGTCCCTTCTGACCTACGTCATCTCCTCTAAAGAGTACCCAGAAGCAGCAGTCACCGCTCGCATCTGAGACATCAGGGTCCCTGGAGGGCCACTTGTACACTGGACAGACAATGGGGCCAAAGGAAAATGACACTCTGTCCCTGGATGGAGCTGGGGCTGTCCTTGTGCTTCCTGTGTAAAGGCTGAGTCATGTACCCTGGGCACTCGGAGCACTTTTGCCCCCCAGGAAAGCAGGATGGGGGTGGGTGGGGAGAGCCAAGAGACAAGACTAACTGCTGGACCTTTCTGTTGGCAGTCACGACTAATGGCATCAGTCACTTTGTGTTGACTGGCATGGGCTGTGCCACTGAATCTGCCTGCAACTTGACGATGAATGTCCTGGATAACGTGAACATCCGCACAAAATGTGTCAGCGGCAGCCCCCGACTGACGACGTCCGTCACCTCAGCAATCCTGGCCGGTCTCTTCCTGCTGAAAGTCTTGCTTTGATTGTTTGGGCACTGGAAAGCCCATACATCTACAAATCTGAAAATGTATGAGTCCTTGGATGGTTCCTCTTCCCTCCACATTTCCCCAAAGTGGCAGGATTAAAAAGCTGGTGTTTCTATAAGTCTGTACATAATTACTTGTCTGCAGTTAGATTTTAAAAAGTCCTTGTTCCCTGCTGCTTGCTTGTCCGCCCTAAGCAGCACATGGCAGAGGAGGTCTGAGAGGGTACCTCTGCGATCCCACCTTTATCACAACCCGTGTCCTCAGCCACTCACTGACGCAGTTTCTCACAGTCGGTCGAGGGCAATGACTGTGAATGAACGACAGCTCCTCAGGGCCCTTTTCCTCAGTTTAGAAAGTCTCTGGTAGAACTGAACCCTCCACCTCAGAATGTGTGTGTGGAATTCTTGCCATGTACTGTGGCTACTTCTGCTTCCGAGGATGAACTGGCATCAGCACTCAGGCACAGGTGGTCCATGAGGTAGTTCTGAACCCCAGGATTAATGTGCAAAGGGACAGGCGCCAGGATCGCAGAGCACTACGGTGTGTGCACACGCGCCCATCCGTGGCTGGGCCGGCAGCCTCTCCCACACTGCCTGTGATGCCTGGGAAGAGACAGGGGATGCGCAGGACAGCAAGAGCCTTTGCAGAGTCCAAGCCTGCACCATGTTCTTAGGGTGCTGACCCCCCACTGAAGTAACCTTGTGGTCTCCTTACCTGGCTCTCTCGATTCTACAAATTCAGTTTATCTCCTAAAGGGTACAGTTTATCTCCCAAAACTGCACAGAAGAGTGTCCGAGTCATTATTTCTATCATTGCAAGGCTTGTAAAACCAGGGCTATTTCCCGTCCCAGCTCAGGCCTCCATGCGCTCTGCACAGTCTGGGCCGAGCCATCCCTCACCTCACAGCGCTCTTCGCAGCCTGCATGGCTGGAGCCCCTGCTCTCCAGGGCTGCGGTTGCGGAGCCTTTTCTCGCATGCACTTTCACGTTTGTCCTGCCCCTGCTGACTGTGAGGGTGCGCTCTGTGCCTCCAAGAGGGGCTGAGCCTCAGGCCTCGAAGTTGCCACCCGAACTAGGAGGAGTGACTGACTAATATGCCGAATGCTTAAATTTCAAAAAACTTGCCACAGTAAAAGACCTAGCCAAGAACAGTGTGTTTGAAGAGGAGTGCATTCTAAGGGGGGATGAACAGCAAGCTTTCTTTTACTGTAATGAATTAAAAATAATTTTTTTTAAATACCACATATTTTGACCACATCTCCCCTGTTGCAACCAGGAAAGCACAGTATGTGGGCTGCAGGGTACGGGACAAAACCCAACTCCTCTGTGTTAACCCTCTAACATACGCAGGCCTTGGGGGGCTCCTGCTGGCTGTCCTGACTAATTCATCTTCATCGCCGTGTGAGGAGCAGAGACCAGCTGTCTTGGTTACTTTTCTCTTGTTGCTGAGACAAAATACCCAACCCCCAAAATGAAGGAAGGAAAGGTTTATTTACCTTACAGTTTGTGGAGGTTTCAGTCCATACTTGGCTGCTTCTGAGGCAGAGTGGCACACGGCAGAGGGCAAACTGCTCAGGGCAGCAGAGCACAGCAAAAACAACCAGCAAAATGGAGGAATGGCTACAAGCAGCCTCCTTTTCTCCCCTACATTGTAAACAGCCTACCCCCACCCAGGGGGGGTATAGCTCTCTCACAGTTTCCATGCCCTCATTTCCACAGGCTCAGGATCTATACAAAGAAAGCACACTGGCTTCCTGCTGAATCACTCAGTTAAACCTCCAGATTCCCCAAGTGGACACAATGTATCAACCATAACACCAGCCAACAGTGTTTAATTGCCCTTGGCCATGTGAGCAGTGCATCTCAAACAATATCTCAGAAGTTAGCCTTGCTCTTGCCTGTGTGCATGAGTTACTCTTGCCCTTGCTTCCTGCAGCAGGGGTAGCCCAGAAGCCTGGTTCTCTTGGGCTCTGAGCCAGGCAAGAGGGACCAGCATCTCCCAGCCTGGCTTCTCCCATTGGGCCACAGGGATACCACAGAGGAGATGTGCTTTGGGTCCTTCTGCTGGTTTTTCCTGAGCAGAAATGGCACAGCTGTGCCAACATCTATTTTCAAATCTCTTACTTCAGTTGGAGCAAGGAAGAAAACTGGTCTTAATTCTTTTTAATTTTATTTTAAAGAGAATAGTAAAAAACCAATAGCAGAATATCAACATCACAGACATAAGCAAAACAAAGCAAGAACATTAAATATGATACAGGGTTTCAAAACAAAATGGTAGGAATGAACAGTGGTTGTTATATTGCTCCTATTCTTTAAATAGCAATGTTTCAAAGAAACATATATTACATTGCTGTCAGCTGTTGTGTGTTCACATATAATCCAGGAAGTGGTATGTGGGGTCTTGGTGGTTTCCTGCTTATTGATGGGTGAGAATGAATTCTCTTTTTCCCACAAGAAGAGAGTTGAATTTCAATAGTGATAAAAATTTCCCAACATTCCTTAGGGACTTACCATGTGCCAGCCACTGTCTGAAGCACTTTCTATGTTCACTCACAAAGTATCATGAATACTATTTTCATCCCCTTTTACAGCTGAGGAAACGGAGACATGAAGAAATTAAACTGTGTTGCTAGTGGACAGCGGAATGGCAATTTGAATGCAATCTATCTGTAGGTGAAAGAACCAAGCTTTCCCATTGACTAGATGTGGGACTTTGGAACTTGGGAGCATTGTTTTTTTATAGCCTGTATTAATTTTCTATTGCTTCCATAACAAATTATCACAAAATTGGTAGCTTAGAGCACACAAATTTATTCCTTTATAGTTGTGAGGGAGAGAGTCTGAAATGACTTTTACGGAGCTAACATCAGGGTGCCTGAAGGACTAGTTCCTTCTGAGACTCTAGGGGAAACCACATCTCTGTTGTTGCTGGCTTCTAGCAGCCACCTGAATACTGTGCCCACAGGCAAAGCAGGTCACTGCAGTCTGCAGTCACCACACACCCCTTCCTCTGACATGACTCCTCCTTCCTGCCTCTTAGGAGGACCTTGTGATTACACTGGCCCACCCAGATAACCTAGAATAATTTCCTCATCTCAAGGCCTAAATCGCATTTGGGAAGTCTCATTCACTGTAACAGTCACAGGTTCTGGCAACTGGGATGTGGACTTATTTGGAGGACAACGTTCAGATTGGTGCATAATCCACCCATCTGCAAAGAGTTTTTTGCGCATTCTGTGATGAGAGCAGTCCTCAGTGAGAACGCCCAGAGTGCCGCTCAGAGTGGGGAGCGGAGGAACAGAGAGCAGTTCTGGGTCGTTCCGCACAGGAAACCCATTGAGCACTGTGTGCGCTTTGGGGCTTGACACATGTTAGACCATCAGAAGGAACAAAGGGCTAAGGCAGGTTTACTACAGGCATCTCAGTCACTGTCCCGTCACTGGCACAGTGTATCTGACACTGAGCACTTAGAGGAGAGGTATAGTCACTTACCAGTGTAATCACTGACCAGTCCAGTTATTTCAGTACAGGCTGACTAAAAATTTCATATTTTTTCTTTACTTTTCATAAGATAATGTAACAGGGAATTTAAAAAATGACAATTTTACCACATTTATCAGTAATTTATGGTGTGTTTTAAGAGATTCAATACACAGTGCAGCATCACAGTCTGGACAGTCATATACAAATTCTTTTGCATTTTTGTCTTTCCCTGAACAGCACACTTTGCACTGTTGCCTTGGCCTTCCCTTTGGGGGGCATAATTTCTTTTTTTTTATTTAAAGACAAAAGAATGGAGACATACGAACCAGAACAACCCATAAACAATATCGAAAATACAATTATACAGAACATAGCAGGAAATTAGCACTGGATGCTGTATTACATGATGTCATCTTCACACTAGTTAACACACAAACATTAAAGGAAATACCAAATTATAGAGAAGATAGTAGGGAATCAGCACTGAATGCTGCATAACATAAAGTTATCTTCACTTCTGTTAATACAAAAACGATTGAGGAAATACAAATTATAGAGAACATAGAAGGGAATTAGCTCTGGATGCTGTCCTACATAATGTTACCTTCACATGTTACTCAGTTACACAGATGATGGCCCATTTGATCATTCAAATTTCTCCTCCCTCATCTTCATTGCCCTACCACTCAATCAGTCATCTTCCCTGTGATAATAACTGTATTCCTGGGTTTATCTATACCCCTGGACTCTTGCCTTGGGAAGAGATATAGCTACCTCAGACTATACTATAGCATACATGGGTGTATACAAACTGCCATGGTCGGAGGTGGAAAAGCACCTATGCTCACAGTGGACTGCCCAGCTCCGCCCCATTGCCATGCTATGGGCAGGGACGGGTCCAGTCCATGGGGCACCCTCAGCGGGGCCCAGAGCAGATCAGCCGCGGGGCCCAGAGCAGAGCAGCCGCGGGGCCCTCACGGAACAGCCGCGCGGGGCCCATAGCGGAGCAGCTGCGGGGCCCACAGCGGTGCAGCGGAGGGACACACGCCCTTGTTGGGGCGTCCTCGGTGACCCGTTCGGCTCTGTTCCATTGCCTCGATACCAGAGGCCCTTTCTTCTCCTCCTCCCTCCTCCTGATCTCCAGTATTACCGTTCCCTACCCCTTGCAGCTGGGCATTGGACGAACTTACAATGCTTGGTATAGGGGCTTGAAATATCCCCGGCCCATTCTCACTGTGTTAGTTCAGGGTATGAACTGAGTTTAAAGATTAGTTCTAGAATAGAGTTGGAGGATTTTCTCGGGTCTGCTGTATAGAGTATGTTGTTGTTTTTCAGACTCCCAGTCTCCTGCTTTTCATCTAATTTGATGCTATGGGTTCATGCAAGGTTCATATGTGCAAGCTGTAAGGAGACCCTCTTGGTGCTCACATTAATAGTTTGGGGTGAGTCCTGAAGACCGTGGGTTCATCCCATTGTTGCCAGGAACAGGCAGTGCTTGCTCAAGCTGCCGAGACTCAAGTTGCTCTCAGAGAGAGTTCAGGGTGGGAGCTGAGTCCCGGCAAACCAGCTCGTGCTTCCCGCCTGATGTTGGGGTGAGAAGGGCGTGGAGCCACGTGATCCACCTCCATCTGCATCTCCCTCCCGTTGTGGTGCTGGAGCCCCCATCTGCTCCTCAGCCGGATCCCTGGGAGCTGCCGCGGCGGCTAAGGTTCCCCGCTGCTCTCTGCCAGTAGCCACTCACCCAGCAGAGAGGCAGGGGGCCACCGCCTCGAGGCAGGCGCAGAGCCGGGCGTGGTAGGCTGTGTACTAGTTGCATTGATTCTCTCCAGGCGCTGATTAGGAAGGTTGCCGCAGGGTGGGGACTCTGCCCCAGTGGCTGTCGCAACCTCGCATACTCACACTGGGTTTGACAACTGCTCCTGGCCGCCATTGCCTCTTTTCCTGGCTGTGCCCTCCCCTCTCCAGCCTTGGACCAGCTCTCGGAACTCCGCTCTCCCCTGGCCGAGTCGGGAGGCTTCCGTGAGCGTGGGTCTCCGAAGCTGAAGCTGCAAATGCCGGAACGAGGGCGTGGGCCATGGGTGTGCTTGGAGCAGTCACTTCCTCCTTCTCCTCTCCCTCCTACTGCGCCAGGGGGATCTCCGATCCTTTGCTCCAGCAGAGGTTTTGCTTAGTCTTTCTGAGGGCTTCAATTCCCATTTCAGATCCTTCCTGAGTTCGGGATACCCACCTCTTTCCCTTCTGTCCTTCACATGTTGCTATATTCCTATATTCCTTTGTCTAAGTGGCATTCCTCCAGGAGGTTCTCTCTCTGCTGCCTACCCGGTCGCCATCTTGAAGTCCTCTCATAAAATTTATTTAGTTATTTGTTACTTTCTAGTGAATTGACCATTACATTTCTAAAGTTCTGAAATGGCCAACAGACCATAGAAAGATACCACTTTAGGCTCCTGCTTGAAACCAACAGCTACAGAAAACTGCTGGCCTTGATTCAGGGCCAGGGGGGCATAATTTCAATAAAACGTCTACACACTAAATGTAACATTGAGGACATCAAAGAGGGATGTCCTAGTTGGCATTTTGCTATCCCATATTATTCAATTATTTGGTCTACCAGACCTAATCTAAATTGTAAATGACGTTTTGAACCCCTTTGCTTTGAACAAATGATAAATGAGCTCCATATTGTTGGGCCCAGAAGGTGGATAACTATTTTATAATAATATTTTTTCCTCACTTTCAATTACACGGTAGCTTGTTAGATGTGGATTCACTCTGTCAGCACCACCCATAGAATTATTAGCACCACTGATCACTACTGGGACTGTTTTACTTTTGTTTCTCCTTTCAGATTCTCTCATGTATGTAGTATGAAGAGTTGACAATAAGCACAAGTCCTTTTTGTCTTTTCATTGCATAACACAGACTCTTCCTGCCTGAGAGGCTAACGTTTCTCCCTTTTTCAGGTTTTTTCTTTTGCAGATCTTTTGGCACTTGCTTCCTGTTCGGTCTCAGTGTCCCAAACATATCCTCTTTGTACTGTAAGAGAGTATCACTGAGTTCTGGAGAAGTATAAAAATTAATATCTAATGTACTTACATAAGAGTTTTTATAGATTGTAGCACAAATTATAGATTATTCTTCACAAATAAATATGAATTAGTGACAAAAAATAACCAGAATTTATTATTAGATTTCACTAGAAACAAACATCACAAGGGAGTAAAATGTTCTAAATAAAAAAGCATGCAAAAAGTCGTTAATATAAAACAAATAAACAGACATAGTGTATCTCGTGCAAATGATAATTGACCCATTGAAAAGACACGCGCAGAATAGTCAGGATGTAAACAAACATGCTGCCTGAGTGACACTTGGGGTAAACTGTTAAGTGGTTAATTGGATCATGATTCCGGAGATTTAGTCCATGGTCAACTGACTCCAAGGCAATAGCATTACGCTGAAAGGGCCTGGCAGAAGAAACCTGCTCACCTGCGGCATCCAGGAATCAAGAGAAGAAAGGGACGGGAGAGAGAGATCTGCCTCCCAGAGACACCCACGCACCCTCCCCACTCCCCCAGCCAGGCCCCCTCCCCACAGCACACTCTGCTATGAGACCATCCAGTGATCAGCCCACTGACGAGCCCAGTGTCCCATGAGACAGCGCTCTCCCACAAGCCCCGCCTCTGAGCTCAGGCCTCTTGGGAGGGGAATTCTAGATGGAGGCCCTTGCAGTAGTAATGAGCAACCCTGCGCCGTTTCAACTTCTGAACAGTTCTAGTGGCTGGAACTTTGAGATTAAGGTGTCTGCAGGGTCCTTTGTTGGCAACAGCTGAAGCTGGAAAGTAATTATATGCACAGCACAAAGCCAGCCAGAGAACACAAGAGCTCCTCAAAGCACATAAATATGCCGTTGTAACTTGTTAACTGATTGCTGGGCAGATAGGCTGAGATTAATAAACCTCTGAAGTGTATGAATAAACCTAGGAGAGCGGGGAAACCTGACCCCAGCTTTTTGTCTCTTGACTAGTTTTTCCTCATTCTTGCCATTTTTCCTTCTCGGGGTACAGGAAGAACCCTGTGGATCAGTACAGTGAGTGGGTCTTTTCTAGAAGTCTACCTTTGGCTTACAGGTGGCGATCCTCTCTGTGTCCTTACACAGGTTTCTGTATTTGTGTCCTAGTCTTTTTTTGTAAGGACTAGAGTCATATAGGATTAGAGTGTGATAAAAATGGCCTATTTTAACAATCCCTTCTGTAGAGACCCCATCTCTATGCACTACCTGAGTGCAAGACCCTGGAGTTAGGGGTTCAGTGCGTGCCTTTGGAGGGACACAGTTCTGCCCGTAGCAAAGCACTGCAGTGGCCAGCATGGTGTCAGACACCCTGCACGCACTCAGTGGCGGGTGCAGGCCATCTTTCTTTTGCTTTGTCTCTACCTATTGTCTTTCCAGTGCTTTAGGTGCCCTGTTTCCCCCTTTCCTTTTATTCCCCACTGCTCATTTCCCTGTCTCACTGACCTCCTTCCCCTCTATTTCCCTCTCTTCTGTGCCCCGGTGGCAGCAGATGATACCTTCTCCGTGTTTCAGAGAGAGACAGCAGCTCTGTGGGGCGTGGCAGTTGACTGCTATGTCTTGGGAGTGGGAATGTCACCACAGGGATACAGAGTGGTTCCCAAAGGAGACAAGGACCTCCATCACTCAGGTAGATTATTGACCCATGCCATAGGAAGTGGATTTCAGGACACGTCAGTGAGAGGCTTAGGCTGATTTATCAGGCAGAGTTAGAAAGTGGGAGAAAATAGGAAAGGGACGTTAGCTTGAGGAGCTGATGGGGGCTGAACTCCAAGGGAGAGGCACAGCTTCACCCACCACAAAGGAGTGGGACCAGCTTTCCAGGAGTCAGATGGGCATGGGCTTCGTCATGATGGTGTTTGTGGGGAGACCCTCCCACTCCATGCACCCCCGTGAGATACTGTCTCTACCTTGGCAGTGTCAATCTGTGGAGCCTCTGCTGCACTCCACAATGCCCACAGGTTTGGGGAAATACTGGAGACTGGCGGGTGTTTCCCGGACCTGAATGTTCCTCTGCATCTCTTACCTTGGGGTCCTCAGGCATGATGCGGGTGACATATGGAAATGTAAAGTTCATCAACGTTGTATTGCCGACTTTTAGACACTCACGAAGTGGTTAGCGTGCCTGTGAGTAGAGCTGGGTGGCAGTTCAACCTGAAGTTTTGGGAATAACAGAAACAGAAAACGTAGGTCAAACTTTGTTTTCCTTTTAATTACCTATTGGGCATGTGTAGGCCCAAGTGAAAAGTTACTGCGTTTAGCGCAAGCTGACTTTAAGTTTCTGACTACTCAGAAGGAAACACAGATCATGCTTTCAATGAGTGACAGGTTAAGAGCCCAGAGGTTTATTTGTCCTCTGTCCCTGGGGTGGTCTTTGTCTCAGCGATGTGGGATAAGACAACAGCCCCTGTGTCTTGGTGGGGAGACTCCATGAGACCAGGAGCTCCAGGACATGAGTTGCGTGTTATCCTGCCCTGGCTTCCCATGGACTAAAGACAAGAGAAACTGGCTATTCTGTTGGATCTGTTTACCAAAGATACCACCTAGGCCTACAGCTGGGGAGCTGGTTGTGTGTAACTCAGAGACTTTCATCCCAGGTGAAGAAGTGACTGCTAGCCTAGGGTGGGAAGGGCGAACCACAGCAGTGTGGTGGAGAGCTGGGGAGGGGCAGCGGCTGCCTGGGCTGCCAGAGCTGCCTGAGGCAGGCGACATTCTCACCAGGAAAGCCCTGGCCACCTCTGAGTGTGAAGGCATAGGACAAGGAATTGGTTTTCCTGAAAGGAAAAAAAGAACATATCATTTCAGCTGTACTGTTAATTTATTCATTTTATTCAGACCATTGCCTTAGGAGGTGGGCACAGAAGCAAAATAGTTTTGCTTTATAAAAATAACTTGAGAATAAAATGCAAATATCCTACTTCTTTTTAAAATGAAAGATACTTATTTCTTAAAGAAATATTAAAGTTAAGTAAACACAGGATAAAAATGAAGTATCTCTTTGAGATCTAACATGTTTCTTTTGTCCTGTCAAATGCAGTGTACTGAACAGAGAGGAAAAATGTAAAAGAAATGTAAAAAGGAAGCGAAGACCCACACCTACCCCTACCAGATAAGAATGGAAAGAACCTGAGGTAAAGACACAAACACAGGGAGGATAAAAGGCAGACAAAACCAGGGCAGAACTATGATTCTGCTAAAGAGTGTCTCCATCTTTTGGCCACTTCTGGTTTTGTTTCCCTTGGCTTCCTGTCCATTGCCACTGCCCAAGTCTATTCCCTGTCCCCGCTGTGCCTTCATCCTTGGGGCAGTGCGGGCTCACCTGCGTCTGTGCAGTTTGGCATTCGAGGACATGTTGCTGAGGACCTGGGTCCTGGTGGCCGACATTCGAGGTCTCATTTGAGGACTTGGGCCTTGGTGGCTGACATTCAAGCTCGTGTCTGAGGACTGGGGACCTAGGAGGCCACACTCTGGGTGCACACAGGGCAAGCATGGCTGTTCAGGTTCTGCTGTCCCCCAGGAGGCTGTGGCCTGGCCACTGCTCTTGGAAGAACTGGCCTGTGGATCAGCTCAGGATGGTTGGTTGCTGCTGCCCCACTTGGGGAGCGGCTGTGGAACTGTGGCCAGAGCAGTTGTGCGTGAGCAGACTGGCCTGGTGTGCCAAATGGGCATGGCACTGCCACCGGACCTGACCTATGTACCTGGAGAATAGGTGTGCTGACTACCATTGTGGGAAAAGAACTTTCGGGACTTAACAATAAAAGGCATGGGAAGGGTTTCACTAGGCAGAAATTCAAAAATATACACTTGAAAAAATAGTATGTGGGCCATCTTTATTCTGCTTACTGCCCTGCCTGCCCTCACTCCTCAGCCCAGCCCCTCAACCTTCCCCTTCACAAGGTTCATCGCTTTGTCTTGTTGCGTGCATCCAATACTGTTCTCCTGGCTTGCACTTTGCCTTACTCAGTGGGAGATTCTGAGCACTATTTAAGCTTCAGTCTCTTTTTTAAAAATTTAGTTTAAAAATAAAAGGAAAACATTAATAAACAGACATCCATTTACAAAATAGCATAAGAATACAAGCAATACAGAGTTATAGACAAAGTGGTAGGAAATTATCAATGGTTGTTATATTACATATTGATATCTTCAAAGTAGTTTCTCAGGGAAATGAATAGAGACATGCAAGATTGATCAAATAATTAATCATTAACTGTTCCTCTAAGTAAAGCAATAAAGTCAATAGTACAACTATGTTACCTATCCTGTATATACATACATACATAATTTCCCTTTTTTTTTTTCTCTTTTCCCTCACCCCAGTTGCTCTTTACTTTTGAGTATGTTCCTTTTATTTCACAATATCTGTCATACCTCCTAATTTGTATTCACTCTTTCAGGTTCTTACACTAGTAAGGCAATATGTGCCTTATACATGGAGGTCTTGTTTATTTCATGTATGAGTATGGGCTTTAAATGTCACCATTTACCTGTAAAAACCTCGAGTTTATCTTTTTTATAGCTAATATTCCATTATATAAAAATACCACAATTTTTTTATCCATTTCTCAGTGGATGGACATTTGGGTTGCTTCCACAATTTAGCAATTACAAATTGTGCGACTATGAACATGGGTGCACATATATTGCTGTGATATAATGTTTTCAGGTCTTCTGGGAATATACCCAAAAGGGGAATGGCTGGATTAAATAGGACCTCCAGACCTAGTTTGCTGAGGAATCTCCAAACTGATTTCCACAGTGGTTTCACCAGTCTACAATCCCACCAGCAGAAGAGAAGAGTTCCTATTTCTCCACAGCTTCACCACCGTTTGTTATTGGTTGATTTCTTTTTTTTTTTTTTTTTTTTTTTTTTTGGCGGTACTGGGGATTGAACTCAGGACCCTGCGCTTGCTAGGCAGGCACTTATTCCACTGAGCTATATCCCCAGCCCTATTGGTTGATTTCTTAATGCTAGCCATTCTTACTGGGGTGAGATGAAATCTCAGTGCTGTTTTAATTTGCATTTCTCAAATGACTAATGATGTTGAACGTTTTCTCATGCATTTATTTTCCACTTGTATTTCTTTATCTGAGAAGTGTTTGTTCATCTCAGATGCCCATTTTTGGATTGAGTCTTTGAATTTGAGGGGGTCATGGTTTTTAATTATATATTCTAGACAGAAGACCTTCATCAGAGGGACAGTCAGCTAAAATTTTTTCCAAATTTGTGGGTTTTCTTTTTACTCTGCTGCTGATTTCTTTAGATGTGCAGAAACTTTTCAGTAAGATGAGATCCTAGTTGTTGATTCTTCAAAGTATTTCCCATGCTATTTGGTTTTTGTTCATGAACTCTCTGCCTACTCCTATGTCTTCAAGATTTTTACCTACTTTCTCTTCCAATAGATTTAGTATTTCTATTTTAATATTGAGATCTGTGATCCATTTTCACTTGAGTTTGGTGCACAGTGATAGACATGGGTCTATTTCCAGTCTTTGGCAGATGGCAAGCCCATTTTTGCAGGTCCATTTGTTAAAGAGGCTATCTTTCTTCCAGCGAGCTTGTTTGGCCCCTTTGTCAAAGATTAGGTGGCTGAGTGTGTTTGTAGTTGTGGCTGCATCTTCCAGTCTGTTCCACTGATCCTCAGGTCTGTTTTTTAGCCAGTACCAGTTGATTTTATTATAGTAGCTTTATAGTAAAATTTCAGGTCAGGGATTGTGATTCCACCTGACTTATCTTTGTTGCCCAGGATTGCTTTTGTTATTCTGGGTCTCTTCTGGTTCCAGAAGAATTTGAGAAATGTTTTCTCTAGCTCTGTGAGGTAGTTTAATGGGAAGAGCTAATGGTAGTTTAATGGGAATTGCATTGAGTCTGTACAACAATTTTGGTAGTATGGTCATTTTCACAATGTTGGTTCTTCCTAACCATGAGCAAGGAATGTTTTTCCATTTACTGAAGTCCTCTTTGATCTCTTTTTTCAGAGTACTGTAGTTTTCATTGAGTAGATCTTTGACATATTTTGTTAGATTGATTCCTAAATATTTAAATTTCTTGGATGCTATTGTGAAAGGTATGGTTTCCTTAATTTCTCTCTCACTCTGTTTGTTGTTTGTGTACAAGAATGCTATTGATTTTTTGAGTGTTGATTTTGTATCCAGCTACACTACTGAATTTGTTGATTAATTGAAGGAGTCTTCTTGTGGAGTTTTTGGGGTCTTCCATGTAAAGTATCATGTCATCTGCAAATAGTGATAATTTCAATTCTTCCTTTCCTATCCTTATTCCTTTTATTTCTCTCTCTTGTCTAATTGCTCTGGCTAATGCCTCCAGAATGATGTTGAACAGGAGTGGTGACAGTGGACATCCTTGTCTTGTTCCTGACTTTAAAGTGAAAGTTTTTAGTTTTTGTCCATTTAGTATGATGTTGGCTGTTGGTTTGTCATAGATCGCTTTGATCAGATTTAGGTAAAGGCCATGTATCCCTATTTAGCATAGAGTTTTAATCATGAATACGTGTTAGACTTTGTCAAAAGCTTTTTCTGCATCTATTGAGAAGATTATGTGGTTTTTGTCTTTGGCTCTATTGACATGGTATATTACGTTAATTGATTTGTGTGTATTGAACAATCCCTGCATTCCTAGAATGAATCTAACTTGCTCATGGTGTATAATTTTCTTGGTGATTTGCTGAATCCTATTTGCTAGTATTTTATTGAGTATCTTTTCATCTGTGTTCCTTAGGGAGATTGGTCTGTAGTTCTCTGTCTTGGTTCGGCCTTTTTCTGGTTTTGGTATCAGTATAATACTTGCCTCCAGAAATGAGTTAGGGAGAATTGCTTCCTTTTCAATTTCATTGAAGAGTTGAGGAGTGTTGGCATTAAATCTTCACTGAATGTTTTATAAAATTCTGCTTTCAATCCATCAGGCCTGGGCTTTTCTTTGTTGGTAAGTTTTTAATCACATTTTCAATCTCATTAATTTACATTGGGTTGTTCAGAACTTTTATATCTTCTTGACTCAACCTTGGTAATGTAATGGGCAGTGACTTTTAGCACAACATTTTAAGATAGACAAGTCTCAAAATGTGTCTTGAGAAACATCCTGGAGGGGTTGTAAAGAGCTAACTTTGCAGTTCTGATTTTGTCCTGGAATTCTTCTCCTTGCCTGAATTGTTAAAGTATATATATCATTATGGCCAGAGCCTGACCTGGTCACATGGTGCAAGGTAAACAACTATGGCCAGGCCTAGACGTTCCAATCTATTACCATGGAAACCAAAAATGTATATAAGGTGAGAACAAAGGCAGTTAAGTGCCACATTCTCTGGTCGGGAATGGGGGGCAATGACCAGTCCAAATTGATCCTAAATTAAAATTAATTAAAACCCCATTTGTTCTGAATGAGTTTTTTTGATCCCCTGCAGGGTTCGACCCAATTTCTGATTTTTGCTGCAACAGTAATTCGTAGATATCTAGGAATCTGCTCATTTCTTCTGTGCTGTCTATGCTATGGGAGTAAAGATTTTCAAAGCAGGTATGAATGATCCTTTGAATTTCTGTAGGATCTGTAATGATTTCATCCTTTTCATTCCTTATTACATAAACTTGAGTTTTTTTCTTTCTCTTTCGATAAGGTTAGCTAGGGGCTTATCAATTTTATTTATTCTTTCAAAGAACCAACCCTTTGATTCATTTATTTTTTGTAGTATTTTCTTTGTCTTAATTGCATTAATTTCTGCCCTGATCTTTACAATCTCCTCCCTTCTTTGGGGTTTGGGCTTGACTTCTTCTTTTTCTAAAAGTTTGAGGTACAGCATTAGGCTACTTATTTGTTCTCTTTCTGTTTTCCTTATGTGTGAGTTCACCACTATAAAATTCTCTCTGAGAATTGCTTTCATTGCATCCCACAGATTCTGGTAAATTGTATCTAAATTTTCATTTGTTTGTAGGTGATTTTTAATTTCTTCTTTAATTTCTTCTCTGACCCATTGGTTGTTCAGGAGGGTGTTATTTAATTTCCAGGTGTTTATGGAGTTTTTGGAGTTCCTTTTGTCATTAATTTCCAGTTCACTGCACTGTGGTCAGATAATATGCATGGGATAATTTCAATCCTTTTGCATTTAGGTAGGTATGCTCTATGGGCTAGAATGTGGTCTATTTTAGAGAAAGTCCTATGTGCAGCTGAGAAAAATGTGTATTCTGATGTTGTGAGGTGTAACACTCTATACATCTACTAAGTCCATTTGTTCACAGATTTCGTTCAGGTCTATTTCTTTGCTGATTTTTTGTCCAGTTGACCTGTCTCTTTGTGTCAAAGGGGTGTTTAGGTCCCCTATTACAATAGTGTTATTGCTTATTTGGTTTTGCATTTCTGTTAAGATTTGTCTTACATAGTTTGGTGCTCCAATATTTGGTGCATACATGTTTATGATTGTTATCTCTTTCTCTTGCGGATTTCCCCTAAGTAGTATATAGTGACCTTCTTTATGTCTTTTGATTGTTTTCAGTTTGAAGTTTATGTTGTCTGCATACATAATAGCTACTCCTACTTTTTTTCTGGGTTCCTGTTGCATGGAGGATTGTTTTCCATCCTTTGACTTTCATTCTGTGGATTTCCTTTTGAATAAAGTGTGTTTCCTGTACACAGCATATTGAGGAATCTTGTTTCTTAATCCACTCTGCCAGTCTGTTTCTTTTGACTGGTGAATTGAGACCATTTACATTAATGGTTATAACTGATATATGTTGGCTTATCCTTGACATGTTATTTACTTGCTGTTGGTTTCCAACTTTTGCTATATGTTAATTGCTTGCTGTGCTTGAGGGTTCCTTTCTATTGTTGGTCTTGAGATTGTAGTGTCATTTTCTCTGTCTAGAATATCTTTTAGTACTTTTTGTTGGGTTGGTTTGGCACTCATGAAGTTTTTTCAGGTGTTCTTTGTCATGGAAACATTTTATTTCTCTATTGAATTTGAAGGATAGTTTTGCAGGATACATCGGTCTGGATTGGAAATTGTTTGTCTCAGAACCTATAATACATTGCTCCAAGCTCTTCTCGATTGTATGGTTTGTTTTGAGAAGTCTGCTGTGATTCTTTCCTTTATAGGTAATCTGTTTCTTTTCTCTAGCAGCTTTTACTATTCTGTTCTTTTGCTGGATGTCTGGGATCTTGACTATTGTATGTCTGGGCGTGGTTTTATTTTGTTTATGGCTAGTTGGAGTTCTGCATGCCTCATTTACTTGTACATCTGAATCTTTTTCCATGCTTGGGAAATTTTCTGCTATTTCTGCAAATATGCTTTTTATGTCATTTGTGTTGCCTCCTGCTGTTTCATTGACTCCTGTTAGTCTGATATTATTTCTCTTTGCCTCATCTTGCCCCTGTTGAATTTATTTTTCCTGGATCCTTGTTGATTTTAAGAGATCCTTATTTTCACAATTGCTGGCTGCCATGCTTTCTTTAACATCTGAAATTCTAACTTCAGCTTCATTCAAGTGGTTTTGCAAGCTTTCAATGGAAGTTTTCATTTCCTGCAAATCTCTTTGAGTCTGTTTCATGTGTTTCACTTCATTCCTATATTGTTCATGTAACATTTCTATCTGTTGCATATGTTCATCTTTTTATAATTTCTTCTCTAGCTATGCTGAGTGATTCTGTCATTTCATTTTTTGCACGAGGGATTATTTCTGATCTGATCGCTTCTGTGGCCTGATGGAGTTGTTTCTTTACTTCAGATGTGATCATTTCAGAGATTTCAGGTATGTGGTTTCCAAGTTCTCCTATGTCATTGTCTCCTGGACTTGTTCTCAGTTGAGTTAAGTTCTGAGGTTGCATTTTGTTTGTATGTCTTATCATTTTGGATTTCAGATGAAAAGTGTTGAGCTACAAGCTACCTAGGCAACTCACTGAAGGATTCTTGGGACCCTAGTTTACCTGGATATCAAACTTATCCCAAGATTGTTCAAGGCTGTGGACCACGGGACCCCGAATCCCCAGGTAATTAGTGGGGCACTTGGCTTAGACCACAACTGTGATGGCTGGGGATTGCTGACCTTCAGTACCAGGGTCTCCAGGCTGTAGATGGAATGTGTGTGGGCCTCAGCCATGAATCTGATGGTGACCAGACAGGGGCCACTGCTCCAGAATCCTTAGGTAACTGGTCAGGGGAGGGCAGGCCTCACCTCCCAACCTAGAGGACCACAGAGCCCAGGGCCACTCCTGCATAGCAAGTCTCACCAGCCAATGGAGAGGCCCACAGAGATGGGGCCACTCTAGCACTGCAGCCCTCACCCTCCATGGAGAGGTCGACAGAGATGAGGCCACTCTGGTGCCACTTCCCCAGGCCCTAGCTGCTTCCCAAGGCAAGAATTCTATTAATCACTTTTGATATCTATCAAGGTCAGTTAAATCTCCTCAGGATTTACCTTAGAATCACTTACAGCACCTCTTACATCTACTGCCAGTGTCAGCCATCTGGATGAGTCATGGCCATTGCTTGACCATGTTTGCCTTCTGTGAAAACTTGGCAGAGTTTCTTCTCTCCAAGTGACTCTCTTCAGGCACACTATACATTGTAGAATCACTTTTCTCAGTGGTTCCGTAATCTCCTTGATCAGAAAATCAGGGACATAATTGAGTTATAGGACGTTGTAGCAGGGAGTCTCTTCTGTCCTGGGCTCTCACTACCTGGGAGGACTAGGGTCAAAATATTGGCTATCCTCTTAGCCCATTTATCTTTCTAATTTTTGGTCTCTAAACCTTAGTCGTTAAACCTCCAGAAGAGAAGTTTAAGGACATTGCACTGTAATAGAGGCAGTAAGCTTATTACTATCTATCTGAATATCAAACACCTTAGAACATAAAATAGAACTATTAGTTTTCTTAACACCCATGATATCCTATCATTTAAATCCCTATAGAATTTTAACAGATAATAGTTACATATTTTTACACAGAATTTTGAAATCAAAACCATACATAACATTGCTGCATGACAATCATGACAACATTTGTTAAAGTACTTGAATTTTTATTCTGACATAACATAGCCCTTTTAATCAATCACCTCTATCTAATACATAAGAAGCTTCCCCCTAATCTGTTATCCTTTAATGGAATATACATAGGTTTTTGTTAAAGGCAGAGGCCTGAATCTGAACAACAGCTATTATCACAAGTAATCCTTGCTTTACATTTTGGAAGACCAGTGCATCTGGAATCATGAATACATTTAGTACACCATGAGATTAACAATAATGAATTACTACATACATGTGAAAACCTTTGTTCCTTAATTTAGCTTCATGCTAAGAGCATCTTTTGTGAGAAAACCTTATTTTAGTTTTTCTGGAACACTTCATCTTTTAACCATGACCAAATTATTGGGATTGTCTCCCAGGAGACTCTGGAGATCACTGGGGACTCCTCAAAGGTTGACCACACGTCTATTCACCAATTGGGAGTCCTGCCCAATAATCTCTCCTCTCCCTAAGGAATAGCTTAATTTTTGATGAGGTGTGAGAAAGCCAATTTTGATATTATTTAAAACAGCTGTAAGATCAGGTGAAAGCATGCTTTTAAGTCTATAAGTCTTGTGAACAAATGATGAAAGAAAAAATGCTCAGCTTAAAAAAAAGGAACAGCTGTTCACAGAATGACAGACACATAAACAAGAATATAGAACAAATGAACAAATATCATATAAAATTAGACTGCACTCAAATATATTCTAGACCAAATTGAACTATAGTAACTCTATTACAACTTTTAGAAATTTATAACTGTAAATAGACTAGTCAGATTTTGTTGTTTAGCAATTAGCAGAGATCTCTTGTCCAAAAATCTGGATGGAATACAATCCTTTAGCTATAGTGTGTATATATATATATGTATATATATATATATGTATGTGTGTATATATGTGTGTGTGTGTATATATGTGTGTGTGTGTATGTATGTGTATATATATATATATATATATAAATTCTGTCTTAAGAATATTGGTAGTTTTCAGCTAGGTTATCTTTATATACTTTATCACCTATTCAGATCTTTAATTCCTATTTTGATTACTATTTTATGGGCATTCTGGGTCATTTTTTTTGGTTGGCCCCAGGTCGGGTTCAGCCCCCTCCTTGTCTACCTGCTATAGAGCAGTCTTTGAGGTTCCACTGTCATAGGATGGCACATCCGCTCCATAAAAGGTAGAACCAGCTTCTTCTCCAGATCTGAGTTCATGGTACAGCCTGATAACACACTCTGGTACCCAAATAAGTCACTCAGCATTCTCTGGAAAAACACAAGCATACACTGTACCCCAGATAAGTAATGGACTAGGTCCCTTACCCTGTCGAGTATATAGATCTTTCCAAAGGACCCCTCCTAGCCCTTTTTCTTTTACTTGAGGGAATTGTTTTTCCTACTGCTGTACTTCCATCTTTTGTAGAATATGTGGCAAGTGAAGTCTATCATGAGGTATAAACTTTGTGGGAAAAAATTCCCCCTTTTGTTTTTGTAATTGAAGTTGATCATACAGTGAGTGCATTAAACAATTCCTTAACCTTAAGGGTTATAAGGAATCCCTGTGGAAAGGGAAATATGAAAAGTGTTACAAACCTTTGGAAAGCAGCACTTGTATATCCTGGGCCATTGTCATCCTTAAGTGCTGTGGGCAGCCAAGGGCACGAAGGGCATCCAAACAATGAGCTATGACATGTTTAGCGGCTTAAGCAACGTGAGCAGAAGCAAAAATAAAGCCTGAAGAAGTGTCCACTGAAACGTGGACCCAGCCAAAAGAACCAGACTCAGGAATGTGAGTGATATCCATCTGCCAAAGATGACTGGGGTGTAACCCTTAGGGACTGACTCCCATAGAAGGCAAGGGAAGATGTACTATGCATGAGGAACATTGTGTGACAATTTCTCGGGCCTCTTCCTGGGTCTAATGGTGTAGGGAACCTCGTTGGGCACTCAGTGTACCCCAGAGAGAAACAGTGGTGGATATGAGGAAAATGAGGAGAAGGGACAAGAGCTGGGTCAGGTGGAGTCACCACTCACCTGACGGGAAGAGGACTGCTTTCAACAGTAGGAGCATTTACTTTATACTCTTGCAAAGTTTTTTTTGTTTGTTTGTTTTGTTTTTTTTTGCGGTACTGGGGATCGAACTCAGGACCCTGCACTTGCTAGGCAAGCGCTTACTCCACTGAGCTATATCCCCAGCCCACTCTTGCAAAGTTAGTATTAGGAGAGGTGATGTTGCCTAGTGACTACTGAGTGTAATTGTCCAGGCAGGATGCTTTTTTCAATACTGAGGTAAGTTGACTGCTAGAGGCTCTCTGGCTCTGTCCTGCCCTCACATGTATGATTAGTATCCAGCTCCAGCAGCTCCTAACAAAATGGAACTCTTTGCACATGGCAGAAGCATTTCAATGAAAGGTGGCATGAGAAGAAGGAGTCTGTTCAATAGTATCGGAGGGAGTGACAGTGGCAGCACTCAGCAATATGCCTGCAGCAGCATTTCCCTCAGTGAGAGGCCCTAGCAATAGGGAGTGGGAATGTATATGACCCATCAAACAGGGAACATGACGTGACTGTATTCTGGAATAGAAGCCATCATTGGCCTACCTTACCCGAAGATAATCCATCTGTGAAAACAAAAGCAAAGTGAGTTAACTTGACTGAAGGATAATGACAATAATACCAGGGAAATTAGCCCAAAAGCTGAGCAGAGTTACTTAATATTTTTAAATAAAGTCTGAAAATCATTTAAGGTTGATATGAACTGCTTGGGGTAATTGACACATATGTTCAAAAGCATCTTCAAGTTCTGTGTTGGTAATTTGTTCAAAATCTTGAAATTTCAAGAAACAGTTTCTACCATATCCTGTCATATAAATAAGAAAGAAGATGTTTTGACCTAGGGGTATGTCTTAGTTACTTTACTCTTGTTGAGACAAAATACCCAACACCCAAAATGAAGAAAGGAAAGGTTTATTTCACTTACAGTTTGTGGAGGTTTCAGTCCATACTTGGCTGCTTCAGAGGCAGAATGGCACATGGCAGAGGGCAAACTTCATGGCAGCAGAGCACAGCAAAAACAACCAGAGCAAAAGGGAAGAATGCCTGCAAGCAGCCTCCTCTTTTCCCTTACATTGTAAACAGCCTACCCCCACCCAGGGGGCGTGTAGCACTCACAGAACCTCCTTGCCCTCCTCTTCCACAGGTTCAGGATGAATACAAATAAGCACCCCAGCTCCCTTCTGAGTCACATAGTTAACCTTTTAAACTTCCCAAATTAACACAATAAACAACATCCCAGAAGGGTAAGGGCACATCCTTTCTACCCCAAGATTGACAACTGCTGAGTTACCTAGCCAAAGCTCTAGACTCCCCAAGTTGACACAATGTATCAACCATAACAGGGTACTAGGTGGAATTCTCCCAGTTAATACCCATAAAAAATTTTTCATAATCAAACCTCACTGGTTCTGTAACCTACTTTTATGTCATCTTCATATAAATTTAGTTCTATATTCTTATGACTAAACATGGTAGCTGGTTTGAGATTTCTAGGTTGCAGGCCATATCTTCAGCAAGCATCAGGACAATGTGGCTGCTTTCTATGATATCTGAATCTTGTCAAAATAATAGTTTGTCATAATTTCCACTTTCTGTACACTTCCAAAGAAATCAGTTATCAGGACATTTTTAGGATCCCTCTTAAAAAGATCAGTGTGGTGTCCAGGAGAAGATACACATATACTCTTGGGATATACTTGAAAAGGTCATTCATATTAGTTTGGCTAGGTGGATTAATTACCTCTAAAGTCTCCAAGACATACAATGTGTATCTATCTATCCAATGGACTCTAATTGTAGGATCAGGTTGATGTGAGAGGGAATCTTCTCCCCCTTAGCTACTGGCCAGAGCCATTAAGTTAGGAGGAAAAAACCACTTATACATGGATGCTCCTTGGCAAGTGTCAATACTAACAGTAGATCATTGTAGCATCTTTTTTATCTTTGTTGGATAAGGGAACTTAAACCTGAAGAAGTTATCATAGCTTGCACCCTGCCAGGTTAGCAACTTCACACTTTTGCTAGGGTGAGAAACATTATCCTCTCCCTGGGAGTCTGTAGTGGCTACATCCAGAGGCAGTGCTTTAAGCCAGCAATGTTAGGCAATAACTGAAACATCCACACCTGAGCCTAAAAGCCCTTTATATATTTTTTCTTTCAATAGGCAATTCTATCTCATTGCATTTTTGCTTATCTATTGAAACCAGTAGGTGTCAGAAGATCCAAAACCCTTGGATCCCTTTCCTTATTTATAATGTTAATTTTTGTCAATGGAGAAGTGACCACTTGAGTGAAAGAAGAGTCAGGGGTGACTGAGTAAGTTTTTGAGTAACTGAATTTTTATATAGCCCGAGTCAGTGACCATGAGCCAAACCTGGAGATCCCTTTGCAGCCTCTGGCTGTGGCTTTCCTTTCACCGCCTCGGGGCTGGGCGAGCTGCTGGCAAGGACGCAGTTATCTTGCTGTTCTCTCAGGAGTGGGCTCCGCGGCCCAAGGCACTCCCCACCCCTAAGCAGCAATGCAGGTACCGCCTCTGTAGCCATGGCCACCTGCTCATACCATGGGGGTGCCCAGGGCAGCAGGCCTGGGGCAGGCCAGGCTGAGGGACAGAGGCTCTGAGGGTTTTCTGTGGGATCCAGTTTGCCGGGTGGAAGGAAACAGGAATACACAGCCCTTGTCCTGGCCATTTGACCGCAGGCACTGGGTGCACTTGCTGTGGCTCCTGCTCTGGCTGCTGGATATTTTGTTTTTGTCTGAATTTTGACCTCAGACAATATTGGTCCCAAACGAATTTCTGGTGCCAGAAGTGTGCATGACATGAGCTGCAGGGAGAGTCAGGGTGTGCCGCTGAACTGAGCTTCCTACTGGTCCCAGGTACACAGCCCTGCAGGTGGCGGCCCACACAGACATCCACGGCTGGACTAGGCCCCTGGACAGCTGGGAAACCCCCGACGAGTCTGCTTAGACCGGAGCACGGAGCCTTCCCTGCCTTCAGTCTGGACGCCCATGGTTTAATGGGACCAGGGCAGGCCCCAGCGGGAGTTTCCTGGAAAGGGTCAGTGTTTCACATCAGTTTCAGGTTTACACTCATCTTCCCAATGACACCCTTGTTGACACTGTGTGGAAAGACAGGAAGGTTTGTTGAAGAGACAGACGGCTGTGCTGCCTCTGCAGGTACAACAGAGCGGCTCTGGGCAAAGTGTCTCTTGTCCCACAACAAACCAAGCAGCCTTATTTTCCCTTTTCCTCCAGACTGTGGATGAATGGCCTGAGCAATAGCTACTGTGAAGACAACCCGCTTGCGCCTATGAGGAGCTCATATCTGCACAAATTCCAAGATGTGTTCTTTGCCTTGAATAATTGGGAGCTGAGCTTTAGTGACAGGGTAGATACGTTGACAGATGGGATTTACGAAGAAACACCTCTGGTGAGGGAGGATCTCTTTCGTCCCCCACCCCCTTATTAGACTGGGAGAGGTAAGGGACGTCAAGCCCTATTGGCAGCGCCGTTGCCTTGCCCTCCTCGTCCTGCTCAGGCTCGGGACTTGATGTCAAAATAACGTTCCAAGCTGAATCCTTTACGGTTCCTCCTAACCAACATCCAGGAAAGAAACATGAATACAGGAATCAAGCATGCAATAAATATTTCTGTACACACATACCCCAGGATTCTTGAGACTCTTAACGGCCCCATTTTGACTGCCCCTTTGTCTCTGTGGCTTCTTTGAAGCCTATATATTTTCAGTCCTTAAAGGACTGTATGCCCACATTTTACACCTGGTGTGACAGTGCCAAGGCACTCCAGTGCTCACTACTGGTGCTCAGCAATCTGCCCCCCCCCACCCCGCTGCGTGGACTCTGGACGCATTCCCACTACCCACTCTGTCCTTACTGGGAGGCCCTTGTTGTGGGTGCCAAATATAGGGACTCACTGGGTTCTCGGTGTGCCCTGGGTAGGAACCGTGGTGGGAATGAGAAAAAGATAGCCAAGAGGTCTCTATCTGGGTCAGGTGGAGAGCCTCTCTCTCTTAAGCCAAGGAGAGGAATCAGCCTTAAGAGGCTGACATTAATCTTAGCCTCTCTACCAGCAGTCAGTTAACAAGCTCCAATAGCTTGTTGACATGCTTTGAGGAGCTCCCATGTTGTTGGGCTGCCTTCGTTTTGCATGCATAATTATTTTCCAGCTTCAGTTGCTTCCAACACAAATTCCCCATGATGAATGTGATCATTATGTGTATCTAAAATGTACTAATAAAATTAATAAAAAAAAGAAAACATCTAGGCCATCAGTTTGATTTTCTGGGTCATGAATTGATAAATGTTTTTGTCAATTTGTAAGTCCTTTGAGAAAAAACATACTAATTTGTTCGGTGTTAATGTGATTCATCCAAAGCTAAAGGAGAGTACTTACGAATGTTCTCAAACTTTGTATCAATACTTGACATTAAAAGCTTTTATTCCACATATAATTATCAAATGGCTTAAGAGAGGGTTTTCACTTCATGTAAAATAACCACTTTGGTCTTCTTACACGATATTTTTTTAAGCAACAGCTGAAAATAAGAATCACCTGGACCTGAAGGAGAGCTTAAAACAAGCAAAAAGACAAAAGACAGGGTAAAGCCAGGCTTCAACCAGATCAGCCGATTCTGCCTCAGACAGTGGCTGCCACAAGCATGGACCCTCAAATTCCGACTGTAAGGAGTGGCCGGAGCTGAGCTCCAGAGACCCTACCTTTGGACCTATCTCCACGGGCCCTATCACCGAGGGAACTGCTGTCTGCCCACAGAGCAGGCCAGCGTTGGCTCAATGTGTTCGCCTGTGGGCACCACCCTCCATCACCACTACAAAGACACTTCCAGGCAGGCATTTTTCTTTGCTCCATTCCTCCTGCTAATCTCAGTTGCAGCCTTCAACTGCCCTCCCTGCATCCCCGTCACAGCTCAGATCTGAAAGTTCATTTAAAATCTCAGCCTTTCCGAAATCAAATCCTGTCTCCCCCCAGCCTTGCCCTGTTGCTTGGGCAGCTTGCGTGGGCTCTGCTGCTGGTGCCCATGCTTCTTGCGCATGGCCTCTTTCTGGAAATACTCAGAAACCTCCAAGGCAGCCCTGTACCAGTTTTGGTTCTGATGCATTTCGTGTGCAGCTGGGAACACAAGTAACGCTTGCAGAATGAGTAAATGAGCTACTGACTGCCCTAGTGGAGAAATAAACAGTTACATAAGTACACAAAAACAAAGAATGGAACTTTATTCATAAATAGAGATGGTCAGGCCCTTGCAGGAGCTCAGTGCAGTAGCTTCCCCAAGAAGAGAAAGAGGAGGTGCGAGCTGGGGGCCGGATGCTGGCCCCATTTCTGAGAACTGGTCTGCACTTCCCAGTCTTGTTAGCGATGGGGAAACCCAGGCAGGAAGTGACCATCTCTTGGCACAGGTCTGCTTGTATGCACTTCATTTCAATGGAGATTTTGTTAACACCTGCAGGAAACCGCATGCCTGAGACACCTGCCCTGCCATTCTCCCCTTCTCCTTCACTCACACATACTGGTCAGCAGGAGGACCTAAGTCAGCCACAGACAGCCACTGGTCCCTCAGGTCCGACTCCCATCACCCCGTGTTGGTGAAGTACACACCTAGACTAGAGTTAAGTGAGCTTTTGCCCAACTCACTGCCACTGGAGGAACCAGCACAGGCTCTCACAGACATGCTATACCCACAGGAACACAAAGTCTGGACTCAGTCCAGGCGGCCTGCACACTACTGGTGTCTGTGAGCTGTGCACCTGGGTTTCAGTTATGTGGTCTGTTGATGATTTTAAGGGGATAAACCTAATCTCTTATTATTAGTTTGAGTCATCTGTTAATAAATAGCAATGACCATGAAAAACTGTATATGATTGTGTTCTCTGCCTCTCAAAGGCCTTCAAATGCATCCTTTCACACAGCAGACACACTACGCTCTTGCTGGTTTTATCTTAGCAGTAGCAAACAAGCAATTGCTATCCTAAAGTGAAGAATCCCTCTGTTTAAGGAAAAATGCAAGAATCCAGAAGACCGACTACCTTGGCAAGTTCCTGTAATACTTCAGTGAGGAGAAACTTAAGGAGCACTGAGTGCTCAGAGTGTGAAGGGAGAAGGGAGACAGCAGGAAGGGCCGTGGGGACAGCCCACCCTCAGGACCGTAGCCCACTGTTCTTCCTGCAGGCCCATGCTGCCACCCCTCACTCACATCTAGTCACATCTTCAATTCACTTAGGGTTATGCTTCGGATTTTCTTAAGAAGAGCACAGTACATTCAGCCTTATGATTCCTTTGAAGAAAGTTTAAGATTAGTCATGGCCTCTCTCCAAACCTCTTAAAAACCCAGAGAGTGCATGGGAAGAAAATCTGCAAATTTCCCTGTGTTTATTAAATTAACCAGTTTTCAGAGGAGAAAGTTTCAGCCAGTATGCAGAGCTGACATCCTTGAGGCAGGCAGGGGTCTGTCAGTTGATGCCTATACAGATTCACAAATGGATGAATGCGTGGGGAAAAGCCAGCTAGACATCTTTACAGAGTCAAGACACTGCTGTGTTCTCACTGCTAAGAGACTTGGACAAAAGCCAGTCTCAGCCCTACCCTTGGAACATGTGCAGCAAGCTTATGGGACAGTGTCATGTATTCTGTCTGCTGAGTACTGCACCTGAGGAGACTGCCTGTTTTCATAACAAGGGTACCTGTTTATATGAGCACAGTACCTGTTCTTACAATGCCAGAGAAGTCAAAACACTTTAGCTTATCTGCTGCACACCATTTGAGTTCGGCATCACACTCTCTTCCCCTCACAGCGAAGCATGTTGGGCACTGGAAGCCAACGGAGCTGAACTGATTAATGTCCTTCTCCTGTAAGTCACTCAAGTTAATCTCCCAGGAGACTGGTAAGAAAAAGAGAATGAAACTGTCTGGTTATGAGCCACCGCAGGAGAATGTGCTCACATACTCACAACAAGCTCAAGGACTAGGACCACCCCATTATCCCCTGCTCCCCACCAGCATTCTACACAGGACACCACCACTGGATTCAGTACTGGAGTTAGCACAAAAATCTCTGCCCTCAGGGGATTATGTTCTGATGGTGGAGAGGAGGTGAACAAGAAAAAGAAGAGTCTTGGCCAGGCAGATGGTGATAAATATTACAGAGAAACACATCGGGACAGGAAGCATCAGTTCACAGGGTTGTCTTCCTGCTTCCATCCACACAGTCCCTCTGCCACCTGCTGACAAGGGTATAGACAGGGCAGGGTTGCTCCAGGGACAGATGTCCTCGCAGAGCACGATGTGGGGAAGCACAGTGGAGAAGTGGAGACTCACAGGAAAGTACAGAGAAGAGGCAAGTGAATGTGTTATGGTTGATACACTGTGTCAAACTGAGGGGTCCAGAGGCTTGATTAAGAAAAAAGTAAAAACACGCTGCCCTTTCTTATCAGAAATCCTACACTGGTTCAAATTTTAAGTAGTAACTTGTTATTGTAGTGGTTAGTCCATTAGCGTGGGCCTGGAGAGAGGAGGCAGGCCACGAGTTTAGAGCGTGTTTTCCATGGCTCTCCCTTTTCCCAAAGAAAGCATGAGCAAGTAAAAGGCCAAGGAAAAGGAGAGGCATGAGGCACCAGGTGTCAAACCCTTGGCTATCGAGTTAGTGGCCTAACTGGGCAACGGGGAAGCAGGCAGGGGCAATCTGGGGACAGTGGGGAGAATGCAGGCTAAAACGATTATGTGGCACTAAGCGAATGACCCTGCCAGTAGCTGAATCTGGCGAGCAACACGCGGTAGTGGAAGCTGTTCATACCGCAGCCCCGTGATCCTCGGGGAAATCAGCAACTACTTGAGTAAAGGTCTGTAATGCACCAGTCCATGGTGAACATCTCATCTCCTCCTTCCTCTCCTCAACATGAAGAAAAACATAAAGCTTAATGGAGGCTACCAAGTGCCACGTGGCTCACACACTCCTCAGAACTCACGAGATGGAAACGGGAGCCCTAACTCTTTCAAAGCATACAGAAACATGGTGCGCCCCACGGGCGGCCCACGGTCAGCACCGGGCAGCTGAGCAGGTGACAGCAGGCCGCCCTCCAGCCCGGCCCAGGACTGGAAGCATTGGAGGCAGAGTCCAGGTCTCCTGACTTCCGGTGCTCGACAGCTCTGGGGCAGCAGAGATGACTCTGTGAAGGGAAAAGCGGGCGTTAAACTGGGCTCCCGGGAGCCTACGTATGGCGGACACTGCTCACCCACAAAGCAGGGCAGGTCGGCGAGGCTCCAGGCCAGGAGAAGGCTGTGGCGAGCTGTGGGGGCATGGCGAGGCTGCTGAGGAAGCACAGACAGTGAGCCCACATCCGAGACACGCTCGGCCCGCCTCCCCAGCAGGGCGCCCTGCTCACGTCAACATGGGACGCACCACTCAAAGGCACCAGACTCGTGGGGACCCCAGTCTCTAGTGGTGCTGCCCACTCCTTTCCACAGGGTAGGGGCGAGAGAAAGCAGTGAACCAGGTGCTCAGGACATATGCGGCGCCTTGTGGAGGCCAGAGGACACTGCACAAGCGCCCAGGTCAGCCCCTATCGCTCTTCCCATCTTCTTGGAGCCTTGGCCAATGAGATGGGTGGACTTATGGTCATGTGACCGGAAGAAGCCTGCCTGGCCTTTTTACAGTTCTGAGGATCAAGAGAATTTAGAGTACTGGTTTAAAGGCATGTTCCTTGACTGGTTCTCTACCTGTTCTAAGCGCTTCTGAAGTCTGTACCTCAATGCTTCATTCTTTGATCACCCCCTCATCCCCACCCAAGGTCCAAATGGCCAGTTCATGCAGAGCAATTCTGTTACCTCACACTGTTCTAACACACCCACGCTCCTTGGTACAGTGTTTTGAGAGGGTAGAGGCCTCTTGCAAGCCCATGATTCATGACTCCCCACTCCCTAGAACAGTGCTCCAACAAAAGCACATTATTAGCATGTGCTGAATGAAGCAGCCTTCCTACCACTGAGCCAAGGGTGTAAGAATTTTTCATTTTCTCCCATTGCTGTTTTGATGCCTTGCTTTTTTAGTAGCTTTGAAGAACCTTACTCTCTCTTCTTTTTATTGAAGCAACTTAAATATCTCTTAATAGATGAATGGGATGAAGAAAATGTTGCACACACATACAATGGAATATGATTTGGCCTTATAAAACGCAAATAAAAAGCAGCATATGTTGCAACATGGGCAAACCCTGAAGACATTATGCTAAATGACGCAGCTGCTCCGCTGTGGGCCCCACGGCTGCTCTGCAGTGGGCCCAGTGGCTGCTCCGCTGAGGGCCCCGCTCAGGGCACCTCATGGACTGGACCCACCCCCACCTATAGCACGACGACAGGGTGAAGCCGGGTGGTCCGCTGTGAGCATATGTGCTTTCCCACCTCCATCCATGGCAGTTTGTGTACACCCATGTATGTTATAGTATAGTCTGAGGCAGTTATATCTCTTCCCAAGGTGAGAGTCCAAGGATATAGATAAACCCAGGAGTACAGTTATTATCACGGGGAAGATGACTGATTGAGTGGTAGGGCAACGGAGATGAGGGAGGAGAAAAATTGAATGATCAAATGGGCCATCATCTGTGTAACTGAGTAACAGAGGTGAAGGTAACATTATGTAGGACAGCATCCAGAGCTAATTCCCTTCTATGTTCTCTATAATTCTGTATTTCCTCAATTGTTTTTGTATTAACAGAAGTGAACTTTATATTATACAGCATCCAGTGCAAATTCCCTACTATCTTCTCTATAATTTGGTATTTCCTTTAATGTTTTTGTGTTAACTAATGTGAAGATAACTATGTAATACAACATCCAGTGCTAATTCCCTACTATATTCTGTATAACTTTGTATTTTCTGTATTGTTTATGGCTTTTCTGGTTCATATGTCTCCATTCT